>VMDO01023352.1:0-31768 GCA_007922755.1 Pedetes capensis | reverse complement strand
GATAATTTTATTCTACTTTACTGCCTTGCTTGGATAAACACATAATACACTTGTATATGTTAAATATGTATTTGTATTATATTTGTGTTTTATTTTTATCATGTATTTTTCTGAAATATTTAATGCATGTACTTAACCAAACTTTTTAAACAAGACATAAAAGTTTTCTGCTCCTTAATAGTGTAAGAACTTTATCATACTTCAAATACCAATTTGATATTCCCACTTTGTCTTGTTATTACCTAGACTTTTAGTGCCAATTTATTTTTAGGCAGGATTTATTATTTTTGTAGTCAAAATTAACAAATTATTTTATTAATTTCTATGCATACCATGTTTCTTTCATCTCCTTTCTTCCCTTGGATTCCCTTTCCTTTTGTTGAGATACTTCTTTCAATAGTTTTAAAGCAAGAGACTATATGGAAAACTACTTAGTTTTTCTATATACAAAAATAACTGATTTTTAAAATACCAGTTTAACCACATATAGAATTATTAGAAACAGCTTTTTCTTCTTTCTTTCTTTTTCTGTCTTTTTCTTTATTTTTTTCTATCTTTTTTCTTCTTTTCTCTTCCTTCCTTTCTTTCTTTCTTTCTTTCTTTCTTTCTTTCTTTCTTTCTTTCTTTTCTTTCTTTCTTTTTTTTTTTTTTGAGCCAGAGTCTTGCTAAATTTCATAGGCTTCCTCTGGTCCTGACTTTGTGATCTGCCTTGGCCTCTAGAGTTCCTGGGATTATAGGCATGCACCATAGCACTCGGTTAGGTTCTTTTTTTTCTCAGCAAATTAAAGATATTATTCCATTGTTTCCTATTGTCTGCTTTTACTGATTATAAATCTATTTTCAGTCCATTTGCCATTGCTTCATGCATTCTTTTTGCTAGTAGTGTTTAATATTTTTGTCATTCATCCTTAATGTTTTATATTGTCACTAGATGTGTTAATGTAGATTTACCTATTCAATTTTCAGGCTTTTAATCTTTCGATGTTATATCTCTGCCATTCCTTCTATTTTTTTCTACTTGGGCTCTCATTCCATATATGTTAATACATGTTTGATCCTTTCAATATATGCCACATCATACTTTTTATACTGTATTTTACTGTGCAAGGATTGAGCTGATTTCCTTTATATACTATCTTCTAGTGTACTACTATTCTCTCTCTCTCTCTCTCTTTGTGGTACTGGGGGTTGAACCAGGGCCTTGCGCTTGCATGCTCTGCAAGTGCTGGACCACCAAGCTGCACCCTCAGCCCATTTTTTTACTTTTTGAGACAGGGTCTCAAGATTTACGCAGACTGCCTCTGGTCTTGAACTTGCAACCCTCCTGCCTCCACCTCTGGAGCTGCTGGGATTATAGGTGTGAACTACTGCACCTGGCTACTATTCTCTCTTTAATTGCCTTTGGTATTTATTTCATCTGAAGTTTCCATTTAGCATCTCTCTCTCTCTCTCTCTCTCTCTCTCTCTCTCTCTCTCCACTCTTTCTCTCTCCCTCCCCTCCCCCCCACCTCCTCTGTCTCCAGTTTATTTTTTGAGGTACAGGCTTGCTTTGTAGCCCAGGCTATTTGAACTCACGATCCTCTTTCCTCAGGCTTCTGAGTGCTGGAATTGCAGGTGCGTGCCACCATACTTGATCATTTAGAATTTCTGATAGGTTATTTTTATAGTTTATTTTATATTTTCCTGTTTCTGTCCCATAATGACTTGTCCCTCATGTATTTCTTTTATCTTTAAAATATAAAATATTATTTCAAAATTATTTTGTAATTACTTCGTTGTTCTCAAGATCCACCTACATGGTCAGCGGTTTGCTCGAAGGCCTCCTGGAACTCAGCATATAGCTATATTTATAGCTAAGGTGTATTACTGCCAGAGGATTAGCAAGCGATAAAAGTATAGAAAAACATCTGGAGAAATTCATGTACAGACTTCCTTATACCCTCTTTCTCCCATGAGGAGACACATCTTACATGTTTCTTTCTCCAGCAATACAAAAAGTACAGAAAGATGTTTTCAAATATTTCTGCCCAGGGAAGCCCGTTGGCAACTCAGTGGCTGTGTAAGATTCCTAGCAGCTGCCTTAGCAAGGTAACACAAACTTAATGGCATGAAGCAACAGAAATTTATCCTCTCACAGTTCTGGAGTCCCAAAGTGTACAACTAAGGTGTTGACAGGGTTGGTTATTAGTGAAGAATCTAAAGGAGAAGATATCCCCTGTTCTCTCCTAGCTTCTGGTGGCTGCCAGTAATCCAATCCTCAGTCTTCTTTAGATTGTCAGCACATCATTCTAACCTTTGCCTACAACTTATCATGGGATTTTTCTCTTTGTTTTAAATTTCTTGTCTTTTTCTTATAATAATAACTGTCATTAGATTTAAGCCCCTCCTAAACGATAATTTCACCTCAAGATACTTATTTACATCTGCAAAGACTTTTTTTTTCTTTGCAAAACAAATCATGTTTAAAGTTCAGGGAGTTAGGACTTGGGCATGAATTTTCAGGGGGCTGCTTGAACTCACTATAGTGTCAAAGGTTTTTATTGAGGAGTGATCACATAGGCATCCTTTGCCTTAACATGTACTAAAAAGCCAGACTTCCAGAAGAAAAACAGGTGTAAACTACATTGTTTATACAAATAGTCCAGACATAGTGAATCTCCTGCACTAGCTAGGGACTTGAGTGTGAAGTCCTAGATGCCAGCTAAGAGCCAGCTTTGCAAGTAGGCCCAAAAGATAACAGCCCCAAGCCTGCTATACCAACACTTTTCTGTGTATTTTACTCACTTCACCCTTATTCAACGCATCTTTTCAGCAAAACTATTATTAGGACCCCAGGTATAGGGACAAACCTATGGTAGGTATTGATTTCAGTCATGCCTTCTATGGTCTTGGACTTAGCCAGTTAAAACAAATTCTGCCAAAGCCTAATTATCTGTCTTAGATTGGTTGCTTTCTGAAGTGATACATCTCCTCCAACATGTAGATTTTGGCAGGAACCACAAGTTATGAACGCACTTGGTCTCTGTATCAGCTGTGTAGAGACAGCCAGCAGATCAATTTCAGATGGTCTCATCAGAGAATAAACCCCTCTCCGTGGTCAGGTCTATGTAACTCATGTAGCCATCCAGCATCCCCAATGTTCTTGTAGTTCATGGTGCTACGGAGGGGTTTGCTAAGTGTTCAACAGTCCCAGAGTCTGAGTCTTACTCCTAATGCTGAGAGAGACCCTCTAATTTCAGTTTGGCACCATTAGTGCTAAGGCTAAAACAGCTCGTAGCAGACAGTATCAGGTTTAAAGTCAGATCCAGGCAATTAGGAGCTTGAATTCAGGATACCAAAAATGCCAGTGGCTTTTCTTCGGCAAAAGTAAACCCAAGACACCACAGGGTCAGACATCTGCATTCAAAGCCAAGGTAATAATGATTTCCTAAGATGGTTTTTTATCTGATCTGAGAGTCCAGATTGACCCATTCTATAACATGCACATCAGACTGGAAAATCATCAGCTTTTAAGGGTCAGCCCTTTGATTTCAACAAGAGCTCATTAGCAAACTAAGAACTGCTTTGCAAAATTATAGACATACATTTCTGTATTTCTGGAGATTGCCTATATTCTCATGTTTTCTCAGTTTTTTTCAGAGGCTCCAAAAGATAAAAACCATAGCAAAATCATCCGTTATGGAGAATTATTCTTTTTCCAATACTTAAAGTGTTTAATTCCAATTGACTCACCCATGCATGGCAAAAAGCAAAGTAGTTGTATATCATTTTTTTCTTTGTGGCTTTATTCTCTGTAGCATTTATGAAATAATTTTTAAATCAATTTTATCACATGTACATAGAATAGCCACAAAATACAAAGCTATTAAAAATCCACTTTTTTCCCCATGAGGAGGTTTTCTCCAAGTCTTAGAAGTGAATTTAACATTTACTGGGTTAAAATCACAGCTACTAGGAGATGCCACTTGGGATGCAAAGAGGTTGGGTTGCTTCAGTCGGGCAGAAGAAAGGGTTTGACTGGTTCCCCCTTTTTTCTTTTGCATGAAGGAGAGAGCAAATAACCAGCTATTTTTTACTGTCTTTGATCCATCGAAGGCCAACCTTTGAGAATATTTGGGCCCTTTTTTGTTCTACTTGGAGAAGAGCACAGAAGACAAAAAATTACCAGGGCTGCTTCTTCGTTTTGATTTTAGCAAACATGGCTGAAAGAAGCAAATGGACCCAATGCACCAACTCCCCTGGGATTGAATCTATCATTTTTAACTTCCATAGGAAAATTTTACCTCTTATCACAGATAGAAGCTCAGCTGCAGGTTTGAACCATGGGTAACTCCTTAATGGTGCAGGCATCAAAATTCCATCATACCCTGCCCTTCTTTTTCTCAAAATAATGCTATAAGCCATACCTCAGTGAGTTGAGGGGGTTCTAGAGCATCCCACAGACACGGCGGTTTTAGGGATCATCAAGCCTACACACATTTGGAGTTTCTTTGTTGTTGGTGGCGTTAGGTACTGTCTAGTCAAGGCTGACTCCTAGTGACCATTTTTATGGTGGAACAAAACCCTCCTTAATTCTGTGCCAGTCACTTGATCTTATTTGTGTGTAAGCCCATTGTTGCAGATACTTAGTTAATATATCTGGTAGAGGGTTTTCCTTTTTTTTCATTGACTTGCCACTCTCCCAAACATCACGTCCTTCTCCGGGGATTGGTATCTCCTGACTACATATCCAAAATATGTAAGATGCAGTCTAGCCATCCTTATTTCTAAGGAGCACTCTGGTTGCACTTCTTCTAGGACAGATCTGTTGGTTCTTTTGGCAGTCCATGGTATATTCAATAATCGTCTCCAGCACCATAATTCCAAAGCATCAATTCTGCTCCTGTCTCTCTCTTTAGATGCATGGAACCTAGCATATAGTTGGATCCATGGCTACAGTTCATTGTAGTGAGATTATATATGACAGGATCATCAAGGGAAAAAGGTGGCTTCTGAAGAAATATGCACAGACTTCCTTATACCCTTCTCCTCTCATGAGGCACATCAATGCATGTGCATGTGTGTTTTCAGTAGTGGAAATTTAGGAATAAGTGTAGAATATTTCTACTCAAAGTTGCCTACTAGAGAGTTAGAGTTCAAGACTTTTGGAGTGCTGATCACATAGGCACCTTCTGTTTAGCACATACCAAAGCTCCAGACTCCCAGAGGGAAGGCAGATGTTAACCACAAATCACTGTTTATGTAAATAGTCTCAGAACAGTGAGCCTCCCTTATCAGCTAGGGTATGATTTGAGTGCCAAATTCCCAGACCTCAGGAATGTGCCAACCTTGTGAGTAGGACCTTCTAAGTTTGCTGCCTCAGACCTGTGGAGTTAACTCTTTTCTTCACACAGTTGCTGAAGCAGGAGTGTTGGCTCAGATCTTGACAGAGAGGCTGTATCTGCTTTCTTAGTTATTTAGCTGTGTACAGAGAATGTAGCCCAACTTATCCCAGCATGGCCCAGCTAAACATTTGACACATTTAGCCTCTTCCCTTTCATTCCCCTTCCTTCCTTCCCTTCCTCCCTCCCTCTTCCTTCCTTCCCTCCTTCCATCCATCCTTCCTTCCTTTCTCACTTTCTCTCTCTCTCTCTCTCTCTCTCTCTCTCTCTCTCTTTCATGTTCTCTTTTTTGCTTCTCTCTCTCAGTACTTAGGGATTGAACCCAGGGCCTTGTGCACATTTTGAAAGTGCTCTACCACTGAACTGCACCCCTAGTTCATTTATTTTTTATCTTGAGACAGGGTCTCTCTAAGTTATGCAGGCTGCTGCTGGCCTCAGACCTGTGATCCTCCTGCCTCCACCTCCCAAGTCACTGGGGTTACAGGTGTGAGCCCCTATGCCTGGCTTAACCTCTTCTTATGGCCAAAGACTTTCACTTTGGCTGTTAACTTTAAGAGGGACCACATTAAGTCCCTTGCAGTGTGTTGTGGGGTGGAAGTTTTGTTCGGACTCCTGCCAGCATCTGACAGACTTCAGCTCCAGAACCCAGAGGGTCTGGAGCTTCAGCCCTGTTTATTGCTAGTGTCCTAGTTTATGTCCTCTATAAAGATATGATGGTGTGTATAAGCTCTTCCCTTTAAGAATGTCATCTACCATTGCTGTTTGGAGCAAGGTGGTATGGAGGGGAGGTTTAGATTGTAAACTCACAATGCTATCAGTATCCAAAGGTGCCCTTTAAGATTTTTTTCTGCATAATGGCAACTTTCTCTACTAATATTCAGGGCCAAGCTCATGGGGCTTGGCTGGGCTGGAGGGTAACTTTAGCAATAGTTATTATGCTTTGTTCAAAACTGCCTTTCACCTGTGTTTCTGGCTGATTGTCCTTGTGTGTGTTGGCTCTCTCTTAGGGGGATTGGGGAAGTTGAATCTATGGCCTTGCACATAATTTGCAACCAGCTATACCCTCAGTGCCTCACACCCCCACATCATTTTAAAAATATTTTATTATGAGTCAGGGTCTCACTAAATTATACAGGCTGCTTCTAGCCTTGAACTTGTGATCCTTCTGCCTCCTGAGCTGCTGGGATTATAGACATGTACCACCATGCCTGGCTTCTCTCTTCCTTAGGATGAATTATTCCTCTTGAGATCCATTAGTGGGTTTGTTTGCAGTGTCTGTTTCTGAAGCGGAACCCAGCTGAAGTGCTCAAGCCAAGATTCCCCTACTATTCATGGATTTTGGTTGCAACAAAAACTCAAAATGAAGCAATAAAATCAGAATTTGGGAAGCCTACCAATTCCCAAAAGTCATTCTAGTCACTGTAGGGAAAGACAAAAATAGCTAACATATAAGGCAACTATTAATACATTTTCTCTATATTAACTTAAATGGTTCTCATTACATTTATTAATATCATATATTTTGGTTACTCAGCATCTAGTCCCTGATTTCTTTTTAAAGAGGTTATCTGTTTTCTGTTGTGTGAGCTAACTTGGTGGCACAGTAAGTAGAGAGGTATGCACTTTTACTGTGAAAGTCAAGGAAGATTCTGGATGCTGTTTATTTTATTTTTATTTTTTTTTCCTCCCAGATCTCTTCTGTCTTCACTCTGGTCTGCTGAAGGATTGGTGGAAGGACCTCAGCTCATTCACTGAGCTGCTTTCTCCTGTGTTGTCTAACCCCTGAATGGGTTGAGGCAAGGACCAAGGAAAATAATTCCTTATTCCTGATACTCTGCTGGCCAGCAGCTAGGCAGTTCTCATCATGGTGACCTTCTATATGTCTGCACTGCTCTTTGAATCTGGTATTGGGAATTGAGCATAACACTTCAGGCAAGATGGAACTGGCATATGCTTAGTGATTTCTATTGATGATTTCAGGAGCTATGGATTTCTTTAAAGTAAGATAATATTAACTTTTCATTCAGTCCCTTTGTGCTATTTAGGCCTTCAGTTGATTGGATGAGAGCCACCATATTAGAGAGGAAAATTTGTTTTACTCCATCTGCTGATTCAAATGTTAATCTTATTGAGAAACATTCTCACATACACACCAGAATAAAGTTTGACCAAATACTTGGGCACCCTTTGGCTCAGACAATTTGATACAAAATTAACCATTACAGGGTAAAAATTAATTATTTAGTACCTACTTATATATCTGCCTGCAGCTGTACCACTGTGGTGTCTGAGCCTGTCAGCTCTCTGAAGCTAAGAAGGGGCAGGCCTGGTTAGTACTTGGATGGGAGACTGCCTGGGAACACCAGGCTGTAGGCTTGGGAGAAGGACATGGCAACCCATTCCCAAAATATAATCAGCCATTGAAAACCCTATAAATAGCAGGGAAGCACTAACAACACAACAGTGTTTCATCTTTTGTATGTAGGGTTGCTATGAGTAGGACATTGACTTGACAGCACCTAACAACAACAACAATAACTTATATATCCAGTAAGTGGTGGAGCAAGAATAAAACCTCAACACTGGAACATTCCAATCTTTGTAGAGTGTGTATATTTTCTGTATTGTACATGGTGGTTATGTATGTTGTTGTAAAGGGTGTTCTCTGGTCTTCTTTCCTACCTTGCCTCTCCAAATCAGAGACTGGCCCTCAACTTTTCTACTATGATAACCACCCAGGTAGGCAACCTACCCCAGGTAATGCATTTTATCTAACCTTCAGTGCTTTCCTTTCATTCCTTGGTGACCTATAACAGGTCAATAGGACCAACTCTGCTTATACACCTGGAATGTAGTATCTCTAAGGCTGGACTGTGATACCAGATCAAGTGCTTTCTGCTAAACCCCAGCCCACGTGGAAGTAGAAAAATGAACCTTCATTGTGTTCTATAGCAGATAACTTCAATAGCAAGTCCCTTTTAGAGGAGGAAATGGGGAGAGGACAGAAGAAAGAACAGTAGTAACTTTTTCCTTTTTTCTAGAGTGAACAAACTTGCCATTCCCATGACAGCCATTTAAATTGTGTGGCTAAAGTCTTTTTCTTGAAGAGTATGAACTTCAAGTTCAGGTATCAGGACTGGTGATAAGACATGCTCCTATCCTCATACCCTTGCCCTATACACTCTCCTGTTCAAAGCCTAAAAGTATGATGTGCTCATGAGTTAGTAACATGGGCTGGGCTTGTAGTATAGCCAGGGGAAGGCCTAGCACATGTTTTTTTTATTATAGTTTTTAAAGACAAAAGAAAAGGACACATAGGATCTTGAACAAGGCAGAGTATACATAATTAAGCAGGAATATCTGTGTGGGGCATGCGCCATCCATCCGGCCTGGAGGTTCCAACAGGCGGTGCCGCCGCCCACACAGATACTAAACTCAATTCACCCGGGACCCTCGGGGAGGGGTGCAGACTCCTGCAGTCTTTGGGATGCCGGTGGAGATGGAGAAAAGGAAAAGCCTCATGTGCTTTTGCCTTCCAGGGTCAAACACCTGTGTTGGTGGTCTCAGTGGTCATGAGGAGACAGCTGTTGCTTCAGGGGTGATCAGACGGAGAGTGGGTTCTTTCCTTGTTGATGGTCATGGTGGGAGAGTGTTCCTTCCTCACCCAAGGTCTGGGCGAGAGATCAGGAAAGCTGTTTCCTCATGGGTGGTCCAGGCGAGAATGGGATCTTTCCTTGTTGGTGGTCAAAGGTCCTGGCCAAAAGGGTTGAGCTGTTTCCTTGCCGATGGCCCAGGCGAGAGGAAGGCAAAAGGGATGAAAACGTCTTGCTTAGCTGATGGTCTGGGCGAAAACCATCGAGCTGCCAGCATAGCTCTTTATATAGCTCGCCCACGGAATGGCCTGAGCCAATCAGCTTTAAGTCCGATTGTCCAATCAGGTTCTGGGGATTTGTGAAGGGTTTTGTGTGCAACCAAGTTACTTTCATTTTCCGTAGATTTCTAATTTACAAACCAGATCTTCAAAAGCCGTTTTCCCAGTTTGGGATTTTTTTGTCAATTTCCTCCCAATTTTTCCCTACAAATCTGCTTCTGAGAGCTAGTTTTAATTGTTTTATATAGGCTTAGCAAGTCTGTTTTGAGGGGCCAATTTCTTCTTCCCTTTGCCTATCATCTAAGGCTTTATCCATATTTGCCCTTTCAGATGCAAAGAATTAAACTTTTCTTCCATATGGACCAGTTAATCATTTGAATCATTTCTCCTCTAGTGACAGATTTTTTAAAGAAAGGATCACACTCAATGTTGACATTATTGGTATCAACCCCTAGTCCTCCTTGCATGGAAATGTTTCCTTGCTTGTAGGTGCAACCCTGGCCCCCTGGATGCCACTCTCGAAAGAAGAGAAACTTATCCTCCTGATCTACAAGCTCTGGAAATAGGGAAAAACTAGGATTCAGGAGTTAGAAGAATTCTGTTGTGAAAGAGCTCACCATAGTATGTGTTTGAAAGGTTTTGGATCAATCCACTTCCTAAAAACAAGATGTCCTGACAACCTACAAACAAGATGTCCTGACACAATCCTTTACCTAACAATAAAATTATAAAAGGAATCCTTTTTTCTTCAAGGCTTTAAAGATTAAGCTGGGCACTGTGGCACATACATGTAATGCCAGCAACTCAAGAGGCTAAAGGAAGAGGATGGTGAGTTCAAGACAAGAGGCAGCCTGTGTAATGTAGTGAGATTTTGTGTCAAAAATAAAATTTATTAGAGTAACTGTTAGGAAGGACATTGTCTGATCTACTGTTGCCAAGACAGCAAAATCAGACCCATTTATATCTTTTTTAAAAATTTTCTTTTTAAATGTTTCTCCTTTCATATTTGAATAGGATCCTTTAATTTGGGGACCATAGACATAGAAGAATTAATTGACCATAACTAGACTAACAGAAATGGTGAACTATAAGCAGATTCACTAAATAATTTACTTAGGCATGACTCTTTTAAATTCCTGGTTTCCCTTATTAGAATCTGGAAACAACTTTGGTTCATAGGGACCATCCCTTTGTTGTTTTTTGTTAGGTGCTGACAAGTCATTGGTGTCCGACTCACAGAGACCCTATGTGCAACAGGTGAAATAGTCCTGTTAGTGCTTCTGTGTTATTCATAGGGCTTTCAATGGGTGATTGATTTTTGGGAGTGGGTTGCTGGGTCCTTCTCCCAAGCCTGTAGCACCTGATGTTCCAAGGCGGTCTCCCATCAAAGTACTAACCAAGCCTGACTCTGCTTAGCTTGTGAGATCTGACGGGATTGGACGTCACCTTGGTACAGCTGCAAATATTCCTTCATTAACCCCTTAGTAATAAGTTCTATGTAGATGAAAATGTCTCTGGTAGTGCACAGAGGTTCATTAGATTCCCTATACATTTGCTATTTAATTTCTAAATGTCAGTGAAAATTTTCTGCTTTACCTTTTGCCATTTTACTGATGTTCTTTTCTTGTTTGTTCTTTTTCATCTCTCTGTGATTTTACATTCCTACATTGTCTTATATACCTGTATGAGCAATTCTTCTTGGAAAGTCCAAAGTGAAAGCCCTCCAACTTCTTAAGAAGAGCTTCTTAATCTTTATGTTTCATTCTTGTGTGGCTTTCTGTGTTTTTCAATATGATAGCATTTTTTTGTTGACTGTTTGCTTAGAACTCTCAGTTATCTATGGAAGCCCAGTGCTTTTTTTCCTACATGGATATTGGCTTAATGACTTCACTGAATAGTGTTTCTGATTTCCAATTAATTTGCTTGGTATAGTGTACATTGTTCCAGAAAGGATTTGATGAAATTTACCATAATACTTTTCAGGACTGTCTGACTTCTTTGGCCACACTTCCTAATAGTTGTATAGACTATACTACAGATAGAACACAAGCAAACTATCTGTAATATTTGGATATTGACAACCTCTTTGTTGTTAGGGACTCAGGAAGGAATTATTTGCTAGCCCTTGAAGACTAAGTCAGGAAGAAACTGCTTCTGATAAAGCATCACTATTTATCTACAAGATATTCTTTTCTCTGTCTTCTTTCTTGTTCTATAGTTGAAAATTTTTCCTTTATTCCAGAAAGTGGGAGAAAAATCTCTATGTAATGTGTTAAACCTGTGGCTCTCCACATCAGACTACTGCTATTCTAGAAATGAAATAGTTTTATCTCTTCTAAATTTTTAAACTCTTTCTTAATCCATTTCAAATGATTTGACTGCAGAAGTTTAGGACTTGCTAAGTTTCTGGGCCATAGAGAACCAGAAAGATCAGTTATTACTATGTAATGATAATTTGAATGGTTAAAATGGTAGAAAATTAGTTACTCTTTCAACTTATCCTTGGAGAACTGTGTTTTAGACATGAGACATTGGAAAAGATGCCCACAACCCTCACTCCCTGACTGTGTGGGAGAACCCTAGGACTGTAGAATACAGGTCTTCTATTGAATTTGAAGGTCAGCAACATGTTGTTATGGTGCAATTGAGGATAGACTTCTGAAATTAGTCCTGCAAGAACTTTCCTATTTTAAAAAACCTCCCCTGTGTAAAACTTTCCATTTGCTCTTACAGAAATTTAATTTATTCAGAGATAAGGAGAGGAAAGATCTTAACTTCTCTGATGTGAGGGATCTGAAGAAATGTAAGCAAGATAAATATCAGAGCATCAGCACTACACACATTTCCTAATGGATAAGATCTTCGCTTTTGTTATTTTAATTTTCTCTGCATGGAATCAGATAACCTACATGCCTTCAATAATGATAATGCGAAGTTGCCATCTTTCTAGGTCTCATGAGAATGCCCTAAAGTAATTTAAAATTTTTATTTTGGTCCAAGGAGGATATAGACATTCATTCATTTGTGAAGGCCTGCTATGTAAATACATGCTGTGGCAGCTTGCGGGTATGAAAGAACAAGACAAAGCATCATTGGGAATGCATGAGATTGTAAGGAAAAAATGTAAATATAGCAATATAAGAGAAATAAGGCACCAGAGACTATACAAAAAACTGATGATTAATGCTTCTCAGTTGATGTTGGGACCTCTTTTCAGAGAAGGCCCTTTAGCTGAGTTTTGGGAAATGAGTAGGACATTACCAGGCAGAAGAGATAGGGAAGAGCATTTAAGGCAGATAAAATGCATGCATGAAGAAAAATTGGAGATGAGAAATAACAGCGTGCTTCCTGAGAATTATATGGCACGGCTTTCATCTTGGAGATTAGCATTGAATAATGTTGGAGAAGCAAACAAGAGCTAGATATGTGCCATGTTTAGGAATGTGCGCTATATTTTGCAAATGAAGTATTCCAATGTATACATTCAACTTTAGGATTATTTTGCCTCATTGTCAAGATGCATTTTTCAGATAAGGAACAGTTCCTTGGTAAGTGCAGAATGATATGCTGTGAGGGGGTACAAAGAAAGACAAGAAGGAGCTAGGCATCGGTGTCACATGCATGCTTGTAATCTCAGGTACTTGGGAGGTGGAGGTAAGAGGATTGCAAGTTTGAGGCCAGGGGCAGCCTGTGCAACCTACTGTGACCTTGTTTCAAGATAAAAACTAAAAAAGGGTCTAGGAGTAAATCTCAGTGGTAGAGTACTTGCAGAGTATGTGTGAGGCCCTGGGTTCAGCCTCTGAGTAATGAAAAACATAGAGAGTAAGAAAGAAAAGTGTTTATTTTTCCTTACAGAAATAAGGAAAAGAAAGGGAATGGAGACTTTGAGGTGGTCATTATTAATAGTTGAACAAGAGGAATATGTCTACAAAGCACATTATTTCCTTTGAACAATCTCTCCCAATGATAGTGGCATTAGAGCTATGGAACCAAAGAAATCAGATAGAGTAAGTCAGTGGACACTTAAGAGAAGAATAATTTCACTCATAACTCCTAGATTGTGTAATATGGTGGTTAAAACATGAGGCTAGAGATAACTAGAAATTTAATAACTCTGGAGTGACATTGGCAAGATGGCAGGATAGTTTTCTATCATAATTTCCCCACACTATACTGACTTTGACAATGACCTGATAAAGGGTTCCTTTGTGAGAGTGTGAGAGTTCAGCAGAGAAGTTCCAGTATACCATGGAGCAAAAATTCAGAGACCAGATAGTCACCATGGTCTGTAATCCCAGATAGTCAGGAGGCTGAAGAAGGACATTCAGAGGTTTGTGGTCAGAGGCAGTCTAAGCAACTTAGTAAGACCCTGTCTCAAAATTGAAAAATAAGGGGATGGGATTGAAAGTCAGTGGTAGAGCATTTGTCTAGCATGTATAAGGCCCTGGGTTCCCTTTACCAGTACTGAAAAAACAAATCAAAGAATAGATATGTTTAGAGTAGAAATAGAGTAAGAAATAATAATAAGTAAATAAGTAAATAATAGAGTAAGAAAAACAATTTCACTTTACCTGAGTCAGCCCCCAGCCAAGGTGGCACAGGTTAGTGCCAATGGAGACCCACTTAACCCATGATTTTTTCCAGAAGGGGAAATGAGACCCACAATGAATGAGAACCCAGGTTTCCTGGCTGTGCAGAACATTGCCCAAGAGGCTCACCAATTGCCTGCTCCACCTAGAATACTGAAGGGATCAGCATGGCTGAGTGACTGGGAGAGCCTTGGAGCAGAGGAGGAGTGGAGGAAACTCACAGCAACTTGGGCTCAAAACTTGACACTGGATTGTGTATCTGTATTAGTCCATATTCTGTCGCTATGATGAAATACTTGAGGCAGTATAACTTTATAAAGAAAAGAATGTTTATTTAACTCACATTTTTGGAGCTAAATTCAAAGTTCAAGCAGCGTTGTGCAGACCCTGGTGAGGACCACCCCCCTCAGCTATATCATTCATAGAGGATGCAATAGTGGGGTCATGTGTGAGAAGGAGTGATCATATTGCCAGGCAGGAAAAAAAGAGAGATTCAAGAGTCAGGCTCAGGCTTTTATAACAACACACTCTCATGAGAGATCAGGGCTCTTACAAGAGCTATCTTAACCACTCACAATAAGCTAAAGACTTTCCTCTAGGCCCTATGTCAAAGTTTCCACACCATTTAGCAGTGCCACACTGAAAACCAAGGTTCCAACACTTTGGGGACACCCATGCCATATCTAAACCACACCAGCATCCTACTAACTGCTTCTTGGGCTCCATCAGAGAACTGACCGTGAGCCACTTGGGATTTCTCATCTTGGACCACTCTACCTAGCTGACTGAGAAGTACTTGAAATGATCCTCCTTCTCTCTCCTGTGGCTGACTCTCCACATGTGCCGTGCTACAGGGTGAGTTTGAGCCATTGCAGATGGTTTGTAAGCATGTGTAATCAATTGTCTTGATTCTGTCGGACTGAAAAAAAGGACACAAATTTTAGCTTTCAGGGCATCACCCTAGGAAAAACAAACTGAAATTTTCAGCACCTAACTCAGCCTTGTAAAATTGATAGATAGCATATGATCTTAAGAGTCTTTCTCCTCAAGAGGGAACAAGACTGCAGTGGGTGCATCTACAGAAAAGACCTGAGAAAGACTCAGAATGCCTAACTGAGCTGACTGGTCAAGGTATTTCTCTTATAAAACTAATTAGTCAAGACTGGAGGAGGTGGATATTTGTTCAAATGTGAAGACAGAAATGCAAGATTTTCAAGGAACACAAAAAACTGAGTAAAACTGATATCACCAAAAGAACAAAACAATTTTTCCAGTACCCTATCACAAAGACATAGATATATATGAATAGTCTGATAAAGAATTCAAAATCATCATTTCAAGGAAGTTCAGAACACTATAAGGGGACACTGATATAAAACTCAGTGAAATTGGGTAAATGATATAGGAACAAAATGAAGTTCAACAAAGAGGCAGAAATCATTTTAAATAGCCTGAAACAAACAGAATTTCTGGGGTGAAAGACTACACTTAATGAATTAAAAAAAGCAATAGACAGCTTCTATAGAGACTCAATCAAGCAGAAGAATCTGTGAACTCAGATAGTCATTTGAAGTAACCCAGTCAAGAGGAAAATAGAAAAAAGACGAAGAGAGTGAAGAAGCCATGTAAGACTTATGCAACACCATTGAGGAATTAGTACATACATTGGAAGTCACAGAAGGAGAAAAAAATAAAGGAACAGAGAGTTATTTAAATAATCACCAAAAACTTCCTGAATCATGCGAGAGATATGGGCATGTAGGTACAAAACTGGTGGAGGCAACTTGTCCATCATATACACCAATACCAATATCGGGATTCAAGAAACATGAAAAAAAAAGTAACATGACTCCCTAAAGGAACACACTACTTAGAGACAGATCCCAAAGAAATGGAAATCAATGAATTGCCTTACAAAGAATTCAAATGGATGATTTTAAGGGAAAAAAGAGGGAAGATTCAAATAAATAAAATTACAAATGGAAGTGGAGACATAAACTGATACCATAGAAATATAAAAGATCATAAAAGACTACTATGGACAATTATATACCATCAAAACTGGATAACTGAGAAGTAGATAACTTCTGAGAAACATATAACCTATTAAGGCCAAATCATGGAGAAATGGAAAATCTGAATAGGCCAGTAACAAATAATGAGATTGAATCAGTAATCAAAAATCTAAAAATCTTCCAACAAAGAAAGGTCCAGGATTGGATGGCTTCCTTGGTGAACTCTCCTTAAGATATAAAGGAGAATTAATACCAATCTTCTTCAAATTCTTCCCAAAGAATTCAAGATGAGAGAACACTTCCAAACTCATTTTATTATGCCAACATTTTATGAGGCCAGACAAGGACACAACAAGGAAAGAAAATTATGTAGGTACCAAAAAATTTTTTATTATGATTTTTTAAATTAGGGTAGAAAATAATGGGTTTCATTATGACATTTTCATACGTGTGTATCACTAAACATTGCTCATGTTCATCTTACCATTACCCTTTCATGTCACCCCCCTGCCTTACTGGTTCCCTTCCTTCTCCCAAATGGGCCCCTTCTGATTTCATGTCATATATCTATATCATGTTGCCTTGGGTTAGATCCCCAGCACGACAAAAATGGGAGAAGGATATAGCAATTCATTCCTGAACCAATTGTGAAACAATCAGCCATTGGAAACCCTGTGAGGGTCACTATGAGTCAGACTCAACTTATTGGCAACTAACAGCAACATATATCATGTTATATGGCATATATATGTATATACATGCAGAGTATAGAATATATATATATGTTGTTGTTACGTGCCGTTGAGTCTGTATCCGACTCATAGTGACCCTGTGTACAACAGCAGAAACACTATTGTCAGTGCTTCTCTGCTGTTCATAGGGTTTTCAATGGCAGATTGATTTTTGGGAGGGGGTTGCCAGGTCCTTCTCCCAGCCTACAGCTTCTGGTGTTCCCAGGCAGTCTCCCATCCAGGTACTAACCAGGCCCGACCCTGCTTAGCTTCCGAGATCTGATGAGATCCGATGCCACAGGGCTATAGCTGCAGGCTATATATATATATATATATATATATATATATATATATATATATATATACATATATATATACACACATATATGATCTATCTTACACACATACATATAGAAGCTCTAGTCTACACGTAAAACAGATGCAAATGTTCTTAGTAAAATACTAGCAAACAATTCAGCAGCACATTAAAAGAATCATACCCTTATCACGTGAGTTTAATTTTGGAATGTGAGAATTGTTTAACAAAGGCAAGTCACCAAATATAATATACCACATTAACAGAGTAAGGAATAAAAACTGTATGATCACCTGACTAGATACAGATAAAGCATTTAGCAAAATTCAACAATTTGGTTCCAAAATCAGTCTGTCTTCAATTTCACTGATGAGATAAGACTGGGTTGCTTATTTATAGCTTATATCTTCCTTTTGCAATCTCTCCAGTCTTACCTAAGCTTTGGCCCCAAATCTTTATCACTTCTAATTCCTCACTTTTCCTAAAATTCAGTTTTCTGAAGGAGTCTGTGACTCCTGAGCCTTCTAGGGTTCCACAATGTCACTGCTCTGATTATGGTGGGAATGGTGGTGGAATAGATGCCATTTCTTATTCATTGTAACCTTTAAGGTCTATTCCTTTTCAGTTCCTCTAAATCTCTCTCCTTTCAATTAAAAAAACTTCTTCCAAATTATTCTTGACTTCTTCCATTTCTCAAATCATTTTATTCATTATCTTGATTAACAAAATATGAGGCCCTGGAGACTAGTAGGAAGACATGGCATATTTCTCTGGAGATAGTTGAAGAGAGGTTACAATGCAGAAAGCCCAGGGAATATTTACAACCAGGACCTTACCTCGAGTGGGCAAGGAAATGTTCTGTCCTGCTACAGCAATGAAGAAATGAACTGTCTGTACAAAACTGAAAACTAATGATAAAACTGACTAAAAGTTGGCCTGCTTTGTACTAGAACCATGAACTAGCAATTGTACCAATGTTGGTGGTAAAATACCCCTACCCTTTACACCACTGCTCACAAATGCCTAATTCTGGTTCTGGTTCCATATTCTTAATTTTATTTTACTCTTATTATCCTTGTTAAGATTTTGTGTGACCTCTCATCTTGGATCCTAGGAATTTATTTTGCTATTTGATTCTGAACCAATTTTATCTGTGTGGTTTCCTCTTTGAAAGAGAAAGCTGGGCAGAGGAAGGAATATCTTTCAAATAACATGGAGTGTCTACCTATAACAGTAACAACTACAATGACAATGATGACAACAAAACTATTTGTTTATGATAGGAAAACAGAAGTGAGCCTTGCTATCATTTACACTGTCTGGCATCAATGACACTTTGCAAAAGTGTTAACTAGTCAATTCACGTATGCAAGTGGGTTTTCTTCATTGGCTGCTGCTGAGTTCAATGACATTTATTTGCCTTAACTATAATTGCACTCAATTCTTAGAAAGAGAATAATGACTTTTTATAAGCTTTTTAGGGCCATTTGCCTTTAGAGTGTTTCTTTACAAACAGAACATCCCCAATAGTCAATTTTTATGCAGCCAGACACCAATCTAACTTGTATTGAGAGAAGATAGCTAGAGTACTTAATTCTTTTTTTTCCAACTTCTGGACTGATTAACTTGAAAGATAAATATTGACTAAAGAAAAGACTTACTGCCTTGATGTTTTTATTTTTTAGAATAGATATGACCTTCAAATCCACATTACTAACTTCCATGAGGACATGTGAACTTATTTTACTCCTACTTGTAATCCACTTTTTAATTAATTGCTAAAACTATATTCAATGTATATCCATAGCTGGAGCTGTAGGCATTGGAAAGCTGGCTTTGCAACAGCATGGCTACTTTAGGAAACTTCTCAATGAACAGAGATGAAATAGTATTGAGATATCAGGGAAGAGAATTACTTTACTGCTGACGCAGGATTTGGTCTATGTTATCTTGACTTGGGACACCCACACAACCCATGTTTCTATCTCAGACGTTACTTTTTCCAAGCATACCTAAGACTCACTAGAAATAAAGAGTAACAACCTTAGAAGTCAACTTAAAGGTTTTCTCCTCTAATCCTTTGCTAGCTGCTTCACTGCTTTTTAATGAAATCTTGACCATCTGTTTTTTTACTTTCCATTTGAATGCTTTCAGTGATGGGGATATTATTGTTTTGGGGCACATCCCATTTAATGTTATAATAGTATCCTCAAGTTTTTAGACATTCTTCTTTATTTTCTTGGTGACTAGGTTGGGGCAGGGAGAGGAAAATTAACAATTGTACTTTCTATATGCTGAAAGTAGATTAGAAGGTTATTGGAATCTCACTTGTTGTTATGTGCTATTTAGTTGGTATTTGACTCATAGTGACCCTATGTACAACAGAAGAAACACTATTGTCATACTTCTCTTGTATTCACAGGGTTTTCAATAGCTGATTGGTTTCTGGAATGGGTTGCTGGGTCCTTCTCCCAAGGCTACAGCACTTGGTGTTCCCAGGTGGTCTCCTACTTAAGTACTAACCAGGGCCGACCCTGCTTAGCTTCTGAGATCTGATGGGATCAGATGCCTCAATAGTATGGCTATAGGCTAGAAATCCACTTATTCCATGCATATTTGTATATTCTTTACACCTCAGGTTGCATAGGGAAAATAAGAACTATGGAGAGATGAAAATTTTAAATCTGGACTTCAGAGGCATTTTGAAATATAGGACATCTATGAGCATGTGGTACCTGGAGGAAATTACCCCACTCCAGTCTTGGGTTAGTCAGTGTAAAAAATATAGTAAAATTACAAATGACAGATGCCTAGGACAGGTAGTGGTTATTGTTTTTGCGTATGTATGTATGTACATATGTGTGTATATGGGGATTGCAGAAAGGAAGGAGGAAACTTCAATCATTTTTTGTGACTTGTGAAGAGCAAATTCTGCTCACCTCCCCCACTCTCTGCCCTCACAATTATATTGAGCAGTTAGACTCATCTCCTGTCACTCATTTTGGATACCCAGCTGCCTCTCAGAGCCAAAGGCTTTAGTGACATCCATTAATACCAGGGCTATTCTGGCTGGGAAGGAGTGTCAGCCACCAGAAGCAGTTGCTTATTGCTCAGCGCAGTTTAAATCCTGCCCCCACCCCACACCTCTATGCATCTTCTCTCTGGAAGAAGCTTTAAGAGGGATCTTCAGGTTTAAAGAAAAGAGACAGAAGTAGACCTTTTGCTGGACATCATGGATGGCACCTGAATGGGAGTCAGGCAACTGGGAATCAGTCAAAACAGGTTCAACAATCTGAGGGGTACTGAAATCTCTGCTGTTCAAAATCCTGAGACTATTAGGGTTTACATAATTATATGTATTTCCCTATCAAGACCTTGAACAAATACTTTCCTCTCTCCAGCTCTCAGCCCCTTGCGTGTAAAATGAGTGGGTGGGATTGTGATGGAATCTAAAATTCCTTTTAGCCCTTCAAAGTCTAAGAATCTAAGCTTCATATTGAATCTAGAGTTCAAAATCAGATTTGAGCTGAGGGTGAGGAAAGAGAGACTATGTTGTTATTAAGACCCTTTGTAAAATCCTTTTGAAAACATTTACCCTGAATTTGAAAGAGATTTACTTTCTCAAACACTGGCAGAGCTTTCATACCAAAGGACTTCCCTCCAGTATATAAGTTGGAGGAAGAAGTGTGTGGCAGACTAAAGCAGATGCTTTATGTTTAGGTGGGTTTGAACACATCTAAGACAGCTATTACTTTGATTTAAAAAAGAAAGTCTTTCGGGGGAGTTACAGAGATGAAAGCACAAATTTGTGTAGCATAAATTTATGGAATGTGTTTCACTGACTTAGATATTGTTACAAAAGCAATACTACTCAAAGGAACCATGCTCACTTAAAACAAAACCCACAGAAGCTGCACAATTGAGCCCTGGGGATTTTAAAACTTTACGAGTGACCAAGATGGAGAAACCAAAGGATCATTGAACCTCTGGTTCAATAGGTTTCATTTTTATAATGAAATCCTTTATTGTTCTCTGATTGCCTGATCCTTAACATATCCTGTAATTTCTCTCTTTATCACCATTATTAAGCAATAAACAGTTTTGGTTAATCAACTATTCCAGTCAGTGGGAGCCTGTCATACATACCATACATAGAATGCCAATTGAAAAGAGCTTTCTAAAGTGAAAATACACACAAATATCTTATATTCATTCAGTAAATTTGAGGTGCTGTTCACAAAAGAATAATTGATCTTAGGCAAAACAAACAAAAAATACCACCCAACCCCCCAAAACAAAAAGCAAAACAAAACAAAAAATTCCTGCAACAACCCCAAACAAAATATGTCCACTATAAGGGAGTTGAAATTGAGTATAGTAGTTGAGGGACTATTACATTTGAGCAGATGATGAGGGTTTAAAGCAAGATAGGGGCAATACTAATGGAGAAGACTGATTTGAAAGATATGTAGGAAATAAAATTTATTGGATCTAGAAACGTAGTAGGGAGGGCAGAGTGAGAGAAAAGAGAGGAGGAGTTGGAATGTTTCTTAAGCTCTGGCTTAGAAGACTGAGTGAATGCTCATGCTGGTCACCAAGGCAAAGACTGTGGATGAGAAAGTTTGCTTTGAGGAAAAGATGACAAATCTATCCTGATGTTTTGCATTCAAGAGGTATATGGGTATTTTTGAGGTAAAATGCCCAGCAGGCAGATAAATACCCAGTTAAATGGATCTATAGCACATGAATGGCAGTGAAAGTCACAGCAGTGAATGGGATTTCTAAGGGACATAGTTGTTGTTAGGTGCCCTAGAATGGAAAAATAGGGCAGCATTCACAGGCACTTCCCTTTAAGAAAATAAAATAGATTAGATTGAGTCGTAGGAGGAAAATCTGGGAAAGGGGTTTCTTAAGAGTTAAGGAAAAAAAAAACCATTTTTAGAGGAAGTTAAGGAATAATAGTGTAAAGAGCACAATCAACTCAAGTAAATTAAAGACCTGTAAAGTAACTCTCTCAGTGGAGCACCTCATTTTGATTCCTCCAGTTTCTGTGACGGGCAGTTTCCCCATACATGTTGCACCTGACTCCTCATCTCTTTCTTAATTTTAGGTTATAATTGTTGGTCTATTCTTCTTAATTGGAGAATTAATGGGACCATTGGAGCAGGATGAGATTAGGGCTCTTTTTGCTTTTTCTTCTACCTTCTCCCTAATACAGAAACCCAGGTGTTTGCTCTGTACACTCAAACTTAACCTTGGGTTGACTGGTACAGAGACGGTGGGAGATTAATAAGCTCCATTGACTCTTGCATCTAAGTCACATTTTTCAATATTAGCTTTATCATTTTTAATTCTTTCTCTTTTGATACAGACTCAGTCAGAGAAGAAAAATACTATTTATTGTGTCTCTCCAAACCCTCCAATAATAATAGTAAACCCAGGCAAATGTGATTTCTTTGTTGTTTGCAATAGCAGTTTTGGCCAGCTTTACGAATGCTTCAGAGTGAGTAAGTAGAGAGGCAATAGAGGCTGTCAAGTAATTATACTATTTTAGGAAATATGAACATGAAGAATGCTTGCCATAAGAAATCTAATGTCATGAAAGAGCTTTTAAGTTCATACATTAGATGCTTGATTGTATGAGGACTATGTGAAGATTTAGGAGGAAAGAAGCAATAGCGACATATCAAATTCTCTGAGATTTTGGAGTTGAAATTTAGAACAAAGTTTGAGAATGGACCTTGGTTAGAGAGAGTAATAATACTTCCTTTGAGATAGAAGGGGCTAAAGGAATGATAGGTTTGGTAGAGATTAGTGATCCAGAGGAGTTTGATAATTTGATTGCATAGAGAACCAATTTGTTTGACTGAGGTAACCCCATGGTCAAGAGAGTTTATATATCTTCATAAATCTGTGTTGTAAAATTACAGGAAGCCAAACTGTGCATTGAAAAAGGCTCTGGAAGTTGTTGAAGGTTGGATTATTGATCCTAATTTGTTACCTCCCAGTGTGATAGTATATTAATTTCTTTGCTATATAATATTAATATGTTTTTGCATCCTGGGTAGAATGTGCATCCAATCGAAATTGGGCTTGTCCATGTTGCATGCTTAGGACAAATTCATGTTAGTAGGTATGATGTGAGCAGAGGCCTTGTATGTGCTTTTGTTTGGCTTGATCCCCATGAGAATATCATGCTAGGAGCAGCCACTACTCCTTCAGACAGTTTTCAGAATGAACACACACAAAGCATAACGGATCTCATTTCAAAGGTGTGGATCCCAGTGAACACCCTCTGAGAAGATATACCACGACAGATCAGGTGTTCGAGCCTGCTCTCAGGCATGACTCAGAATATGTATAATTATTCTTTGGCAAGAAAGTCCTTCATATGCTTGAGGACTCATTCTTGTCAAATGGCTCCTGTTTTTCTTCTTTTCTCTTTTCTTTTCCTTCCTTTTCTTTTCTTTTTCAGTGCTGGGGATTGAACCAGGGCCTTGCATATGCTAGGCAACTGCTGTTACCACTAAGCTACATCCTCAGCCCTAAAGTATCTCTTTTTGGATAGTGATGATAAATTAATACTTGGTTTTTTATTTTTACACTTTTCCCCAGAACAATATGAATCTGCTCTATGTCTTTTTAGATTTTCTTTTTCCATAAGTTGATTTTTCTGGACTTTTTGTCATTTTTTTTTGTTGTTGTTGTTGTTTGTATTTTTTATTTACAATGATGTTTCCATATGCATTTCATTGTATATTGCTCATGTTAACTTCCTCCTTTTCCTGTCATGACCCTCCTCCCACTTCCTCTCCTTCCCCAACAATGGTCTCCTTTCTACTTGCATGTCTTTTTTGTTAATCTATCTATATACATACATCCTGAATTTTCCATAAGGGCAAGATACTTGATATCTATCTCTATCTCTATCTATCTATCTATCTATCTATCTATCTATCTATCTATCTATCTCATTGCCCTTTCTTCTTGGCTCCTCCCCCTTTTCCTCAGCCCATTGTCTTTCCCTACTTAAATCTTATCTGCTTTCAATATCTGTATGTTTTTGAGAATGAAAAACATTAAGTTATACATTAAAAGTTTCCAATTAAAACCCCCCAAAACACCAAAAAACCAAAACAACAACAACAAAAAGATTTGCATGTTTTAATAATGAATTTATATTAAAGTCTAACATCTGCATATGAGAGAAAACACGTGATGTTTATTTTTCTGGGTCTGACTTAATTCGCTTAAAATGATGATCTCTAGTTCCATTCGTTTTCCAGTGAATGCCATAATGTTATCCTTCTTTATGGCTGAATAAATTTCCACAGTGTATACATATATCACAATTTCTTTATCCACTCATCTGTTGAAGAGACCTAGGTTGATTCCATATCTTGGCTATTGTGAGTAGCACCACAATAAACATGGATAAGTTGATGTCCTACTCATAGAAACCCCCCACACAACAGGTGAAACACTATTGTTAGTGCTTCCCTGCTATTATCAGAAAAGGATATTGGACTTTGTCAAAGGCCTTTTCTGCATCAATTGATAGGATCATATGGTTTCTGTTTCTGAACTTATTTATATGTTGTGTTATGTTTTTTGTCTTGCATATGTTGAGCCAGCCTTGCATACCTGAGATAAAACCAACTTGATCATAATGTATGATCTTTTTAATATGTTGTTGAAGTTGATTTGCAAATATTTTACCAAGGATTTTTGCATCTAAGTTCACTAGGGATATTGGCTTGTAGTATTCCTTTTTTGATGTATCCTTCTCTGGTTTTGCTATCAGGGTAATACTGGCTTCACAGAATGAGTGTGGTAGTGTTCCTTCCATTTGTATTTTGTGGAATAATTTGAGGAGCACTTGTGTTAATTCTTTAAAGGTTTTGTAGAATTCAGCAGTGAGTCCATCTGGTGCTTTTTTTTTGTTGGGAGACTATTACTGGTTTGATCTTGCTGCTCAGTATAGGTCTGTTTAAGTTATTTATAAAACTCTTAATTTTGGCAGGTCATTTGTGTCTAGGAATTTATTCATCTCATCTCAGTTTATCAGCTTTTTGGAATTAAGTTTTCAAAGTATTCTCTAATGATTCTTTAGATTTCATTGGAATCTGTCGTAATGTTCCTGTTTTCATTTCTAATTTTCTTAATGTGAGTCTTCTTTCTCTTTCCTTTCATTAGATTTCTGAAGGATTTGTCAATATTCTTTATCTTTTCAAAGAACCAGCTCTTTGTTTCATCAATTCTTTTAACTGTTCTTTTAGTCTCCATTTCATTAACATCTGCTCTGATCTTTATTATTTCTTTCTGTCTACTGGTTTTGAGTTTTGTTTACTCATCTTTTTCTAAGAGCTTAAGATGTATCATTAAGTTGTTTGCCTGAGCCCATTCTGATTTTTTAATGTAGGCACTCATTGCTATAAATTTCCCTCTTAACACTGCCTTTGCTGTATCCCAAAGGTTGTGGTAGATTGTGTTTTCATTTTCATTTGATTCTAAGATTTTTAAATTCCCTCTCTTATTTCTTCAAGTACTCATTGGTCATTTAAGATTGTATTGTTCATTTTTATATATTTGTATAGTATCTATAATTTCTCCTGCTGTTCATTTCTATTGTTATTCCATTATGGTCTGACAAGAAACATGAAATTATTTTAGTTTTTCTGTATTTTTTACAACTTGATTTATGGCCTAAAATATGACCTATTTTAGAGAATGTTCCATGGGCTGCAGAGAATGTGTATTGTATCTGTACAGGTCTAGTAAGTTCATTTGCTCTATTGTGGTATTTAACTCTGAAACTTCTTTTATGATATCATTGTGTGGTTGTTCTATCTATTGATGACAGTGGGGTATTGAAGTCATCCACTATTATTGTATCTGTCCCTATCTGTCCCTTTAAGTCTATTTGTTGTTGTTGTTAGGTGCCATCAAGTCGGTATCTGACTCATAGTGACCCTCATAGGGTTTTCAATGGCTGACTGTTTCGGGATTGCCTTGGGAGTGGATTGCCAGGTCCTTCCCCCATTTTTGCAGTGCTAGGAATTGAACTAGGGACTTCAGAGACTGCAGCGCAGTGCTCTACCAACTGAGCTAAATCCCATCCCATTTAAGTCTAGTAGTGTTTTGTTAATGAAAATGGGTGCAATGATGTTTTTGCATGTATATTTACAATTGTTATGTCTTCTTGCCCAATTGTTCCCTTTATTAATATGTAGTGAACTTCTTTGTCTCTTTGGACTAGTTTTAACTTGAAACCTACTTTGTCTGAAATAAGGATGGCTACTCTGCCTTTTTTTCTTTTTTTGTTTTCCAGTCATTTGGCATATCAATTTCCATCCTCTCATTTTCGGTTTGTGAGTTCCTTGCCAGTGACATGTGTTTCTTGGAGACAATAAATTGTTGGATCTTATTTTTTTAATCTAGTCAACTAATCTATGTATCTCTTAACTGGAGAGTTAATACCATTTATATTTAGGGTTATTATTGAGAAAGGTTTGCTGTTGGTTGGTTTGTAGTGTTTCCCTGGTTGGTTCATAAATTATTTGTTCCTTTCTTTCTCTCATTTATATTCTGGATTTGCTGTTTTTTTGAATTAGGTATTATTAATTCTTTCCTATTTCTCTTTAGTTTGTCTGTTCTTCCCATAGAGTTTATCCCTTTTGTAGTTAAGGCTACCTTTCTTGCTCCTGTGTGTGTAGGATCCCTTTAGGTATCTTCTACAGTGCTGGCTTGGTGGTCACGTAATGTTTATTGTGTGCTTGTCAAAAAATGTCTTTATTTCTGACAGATTTTAAATAACAACTTTGCTGGATATAGTTCCATTGGCAATTATTTATTTTCAGGGCTTGAAGTTTATCTTTCCATCCTTTCATAGAATTTAGGGTTTGTGCTGAGAGGTCTGATGTAATTCTGATGGGTTTTCCTTTGTAAGTGAGTTGATGTCTTTCTCTTACATCTTTTAATATTGTTTCTTTGTTCTGTAATTTTGGCATTTTAATTATTATGTATCATGGGTTCATTTTTTTGAGTCATGTTTGTTTGCTGTTCTAAATGCCTCTTGTGGCTGGATGTCCATTTCTTTCCCCTGATTTGGGAAGTTTTCTGCTACAATTTCATTAAATAAGATTTTTATGCATTTAGCTTTTATCTCAGTTCCTTCTTCTATCCCACAGATTCTTAGGTTTTGTTTCCTGATCATGTCCCAAGGTTCTTGAAAATTGTGGTCATGTTCTTTTAATTTGTTTTCTTTGTTGATATCTACATGTTGTATTTCCTCAACTTTATCTTCCATCCCTGATATTCTATCTTCTGCTTTGTCTAGTCTACTTATGATGATTTCCACTCTGTTTTTTATTTGGTTTATTGTGTTCCTCATTTCCAATATTTCTGTGTGTTTTTTTCCAAAATCTCAATTTCCTTGCTGAATTTTTCATCCTTATTGTTGACTTTGTCTTCCACATTGTTGACTTTCTGACCTAAGTCTGGTGTTGATTTTCTTACTTCATTCATTTATTTGTGTTCTCTTTGAAGTCGTTGATCATTTTTACAAGTAAAAATTTAAATTCTTTTATATTTCCACTGTTTCTGTATCTTTGAATTCAGTGGTTAAGGAATCATGGTCTCTTAAAGGAGATGTGTAGCTGTGTTTGGCATGTTTCTTGTGTTTCTGATTTGTAATTTGTTTATCTATAGGTATGCATGTCACCTCCTGTTTTATTTGGGGGTCTTCTTAGTGAACATTTTTTTCTTGAGATCACATTTTCCAGGGCCAATCCCAGAAAGGAAGACAAGCCATTATAACAGTCACAATACCTGTCCAAACCAGATATATAACCACTCCTAAAATCACTTGATGCCACCTGCTGCACCATCAATGCCCATATACCAGAGAATGGCAATAATTGGGTTGAGTAATCTACAAGGTTACAAAATACTTAGGTTGAAGATATAAATAGTATTTGCCTGAAGTATGAAAGGGGGCAGAAAAAGGGGAGAGAGGAGATGCCTCAAGGGTGAAGTAAGAGGAAGAAAAAAGATAGTCTAGAAAGGAAATTAATGTTAGAAAGAAGGAGGGAAAGGAGCTAAACATAAAAATAAAGTAATGAAAATAAAATAAAAATAAAATAATAAAGATAAAAATAAATTATTGCATGGTAAAGAAAATTATATATAAACAAAATTATTGTTATTATTAGATGCTTTAAAGTCATGTCCAACTCACAGTGACCTTTAAAGGGTTTCAATGGCTAATTGTTTCAGGATTGCCTTGGGAATGAATTGCTGTGTCCTTCTCCATTTTTGTGATACTGAGAGTTGAACCTGGGACCTCAGCAAGTGCAGAATAGCACTCTACCAACTGAGCTAAATTCCAGCCCCCCTAAACAGAGTTAGGTAAACATAAGCAGAGCAATAAGGAATAGTGAGCTTAAAAGATTTAAAGTATAGTATGTAGAAAAAAAAGGATATAGAAAAAGGCAGGGAGGCTGAAAAAGATGGAAAAAATAAAGAATAAAAAAGGTAGAAATTACATTATAAAAAAGTGAAGAGAAGAAATGAAAATTAGCAATGAAAAGATGATAAATATAAAGCAAAAAGAAAAACAAAAACAAAGCAAAACAAAATGAAAGAAAAAGAGGCAGATGCCAAGTAGCTCCCCTAAAACTTGAGTGTCTACGGGAGCTGAAGCAGGAGGATCTTGAGCTCCAGGTCAGAGGCAGCCTGTGCAATTCAATGTGATCCTATTTCTAATAAAAAATAAGAAAAAGCCTGAGGCTACTACACCATGGCCCTGCAATTACCCCCATACAGCAGGAAGGAAAAAAAGATAAAAAATGAACAAAACAAAACAAAAAAACCCCACACACAACTCCCCCAAAATAAGTATATAAAAAAAGAAGAAGTAGAAGGAAAAGTACTAGAGGAGATCATTTCTGTGGCCTCTAATGTTGGACTCTGTTGGGGGAGGTGATGGTCAGTTGAGGATGGAGTCTTTTTATTTGACCAGGGTTCATAGTTGACAATCTTGGTAGTTTTCCTGAGGAGATGGATTCATCTCTTCTCCCCAGTGGGTAGGGCTTGCTTCTGAGCAATTTTCCCAAGCCTCTTGTTGGCTGAACCTCTCAGGTGTCAGCATCCTGTCTCTTCGCTAAATGCAACTGCTGGCTGCAAGTTTGTAGCATGCTGGGGCTGTGGCAGGTCACCCCCATGCTTTCCAAGGGGGGCAATTCTTTGTTTTTATGCCTCCTGGGTCTCACACAATATATTCTCTCTCAAGATAGCACCAATTAAAAGTACTCTGAGACAGGGAGCATGGGAAAGAGATTCACTTATCCATTGTTGAACTCCTCAAGACAGGGAGAGCCACTATCACACTAAGTCCCTGAAATAGTTAAAGAGCTTCAAGAACTGTGGGCTTATCCTGTGGGACTGCAAGTCTGATGGCTGGGACTGTCTGGCTTACGTCTTTGGATGAGGGCTTTGTTCACCTCCCACTGGCAGCCATGGCTGGAGATGCGTCCTGATAAGTTGTTCTCACAGTTCAGCTCTGTTTTGCTATCGGGGAGCAACCAGCAGTCTCCTTTGTGATTTCTGTGTTTCTCCAGACCTTCTTTCTATGGAAAACTTCATTTTTTCCTATTCTAACTCTTTTGTTTTATCATGTCACCAGAGGCTGGCTTCAATCTGCCATCATAAGCCAGAAGTCCTATCATTTGGTTTTATACAAAGGCTGGGGAAATGTACAAGACCAGGTTTCTTAGTTGTTGTTGTGTGCCGTCGAGTTGGTATCTGACTCATTGCGACCCTCATAGGGTTTTCAATGGTTGACTGTTTTGGGATTGCCTTGGGAGTGGATTGCCAGGTCCGTCTCCCATTTTTGCGGTGCTGGGAATTGAACTCAGGACCTCAGAGACTGCAGCACAGGGCTCTACCAACTGAGCTAAATACCAGCCCAGATTTCTCAGTAGTACTGATATAGTAGTTGCTGTTGTCTTCCAAGTGATGAAAATAAGCTTCTTTGCAGCTTAGAGCACCCAGTCCTATTGCAGAGAAGTAAGACAAAACAAGAAGGCAGGTAGTTGGAGAACTTGACCAGTCAGGGTCCAGTTAGAGATAGAAACTATTGCATTTATTTTAACAGAGAGAATTTAATACAAACAATTGCTAGATGGTATTGAAAAATTGAGAAGTAAGAAGAAAGAGCTGAAATATCATAGAAGGGAGAAATGGCAGAAATCAGCTACAAAGCCTTGGGCTGGGGAAAACATGACTCACAGAGTCCTAGCTTAAGCATCACAAAGCTGAGTTAGATGGTGGATTTGAAGCTCATATTCACCAGCTTAATAAGAGTCATGGAAGAACCATCCCTTTTATGGTAAGTGACAACTGCATATGTATGTGTGGGGGAAGAATCACCTTCTTAAGCAAACTTGGTGAACTATGAGCTCCCCAGGTTCACATCTCTAACCACATGACATGCTTTGTACAAATGTTTTTGTTCATGGGAGACACTCTCTTTAAATACACATTTAACCTTCCTCCAGAAAAAGAATTGATCAACCAGTCAACCAGCCAACCAAAACCCAAACCAAAGTAAACCAAACCAAACCCAAACAAAAACAAATAAGAAAAGAAACTAAGGGGAAGCAAAATTGCTACTGTATTTATTTTGCACTATTCTACTGTTATTGTCTTTATTCCTTTGTGGTGTTTATGACATTCTGGAAATTTGACTTGCATTGCTATCATTCTCTAGAAACGGCCCCTCAATGGTCACTGGTTTCCTCATTCTCTCTAGAGCTCTGGTTACTCTCAGGTCTTCTACTCATTGATTTCTCTGGGATATTTGTACTATTGATTCTTCTTTCTTGCCTTTAGCTTTACAACTATGCTATCCTATTTTCTTCCCATGTCTTTGCCCCTAAGCTTTCCTTATCTCTGCATTTTATTCTTTTTTGCTATTTTCCATTTTCTCTTTCTTTCTTCATCTATTTTCACTAATATTTACTTAATCCCTATTAAGTGCACAGAAAGATGTTGGGCTTTGGAAAATTTACTTAATCTACCTTCTAACTAAAGATTTGTTTTCGGGGATGCATCCTTGAAACATCCCTGATCTATACCTTTCTTTGGAGAAATTATCTATTAAAAGATCTTTATCATATGGACAAACACCAATTCTCACACAAATATTCTACTGCTATATGCCTGCCTGCAGCAATAGCACTGTGGTGTCCGATCCCGTCAGATCTCGGAAGCTAAGCAGGGCCGGGCCTGGTTAGTATTGGATGGGAGACTGCCCGGGAAGACCAAGTGCTGTAGGCTTGGGAGAAGAAATTGGCAACCCATTCCCAAAAATCAATCTGCCATTGAAAACCCTATGAATAGCAGAGAAGGACTTAATAGTGTTTCACCTGTTTTACATAGGGACACTATGAGTTGGACACTGACTTGATGGCACCTAACAGCAACAACAACATATGCCTAGTCACTGAATATGTTTAGTTAGATTTTCTATAGTCACTCCATATGTGCTTCAAAGTATTAAAATTATCTTCTTCCTCTCATTTTAATTTTTAATTATAGGCTGTTCCCTAAGTTGCATGAAATTCATGAGAGGCTATCATTAGAGGATCCTAAGTCATCCCACTACACTGTGGAGAAAGGTGAGGTCTGCGGAGGAGGCTGAGCACCACGCGGACAGAGTGCTCCTTTCTGGCAGAGTCTTGCGGGACAATTAGACACAATAAGAACAGTTTCTAGCGCAATTGCTGTGCATGGCAGACCTACTACAGACTCTCTCTGGGGGGGTTGAATATCATCCCACCCACAAGAGGATTTGGTTCTCCC
>VMDO01023351.1:0-31773 GCA_007922755.1 Pedetes capensis | reverse complement strand
AGGGGAAACACTATTGTCAGTGCTTCTCTGCTGTTCATAGGGTTTTCAATGGCAGACTGATTTTTGGGAGGGGGTTGCCAGGTCCTTCTCCCAAGCCTACAGCTTCTGGTGTTCCCAGGTGGTCTCCCATCCAGGTACTAACCAGGCCCGACCCTGCTTAGCTTCCGAGATCTGACGGGATCGGATGCCACAGGGCTACTGCTGCAGGTATATATATATATATATATATATATATATATATATATATATATATATATATATATATATATGTGTGTGTGTGTGTGTGTGTGTGTGTGTGTGTGTGTGTGTGTGTGTGTCTGATAGAATGTTACTCAGCAATGAAAAAGAATGAAATAATGTCATTTGCAGCAAAATGGATGGAACTAGAGAATATCATCCTAATCCAATGAACCCAGGCACAAACCATGAAATGCCATGTGTTCTCACCCATATCTAGGAGTTAAAGCTAACTTAAAGGAAGAAAAAAACTATAAATACATAGATATATAATAAGAAACAATCAGTAGATAATCGAAACAGGGAGGGGCCTAGCAGGGGGAAGAAAGATTTTAGAAGCAGGGATGAGGAAGGGATATAATACAGTGTGTTAAAGAGGGAGAGGACCATCTCAACTTATATTATGCAACTACAAGAATACATGAGAAAAAACAGGAATATAATCCATAATTGCATATGATTTTTAGCACATATTAATAAGAACTTTTAATAAATTATGTAAGTTGATGAAAATGTAACAAAAATGATGTAATAGGTGCATGATGGAAATAGCAAAAGCCTTACTACTCTGTACCCCTCTAACATTTATTAATTGAAAAAAAGAATTATAATTCTGAGTAAAGGAAAGAGAAGTCAAAGGACAACTCATAAAGAGGTGACCATTGTTACAGAAGTAGACCAGAAGAATAGAATACAAGAAACCATCATAGTTTAAATGGTATACAGAAGAGATGCTCATGGGAGAGACTTAGAAGTAATTTCAGGCAGCAAGATAACTGATCTGCTAGAAGGAAACTCAGAGTTTCAAGAAAGTCAAAGATCTTATATACCCAACCACTAAAATTTATTGCTGTAGGGTTTTAGTCTACTAAGGTAATAAATATATCTGCTGGTTGTTTACCCTTGCCAGGGCAATTTCAGTTTGTTTGGCACAAAAGCCAAACTACTGTGAGTTGCCTTGTAAATAGGAAATGAAGGGGTGAGTACAAGAAACTCAGACTATCTTTACATGAAAACAAAGCAATAGGCTATAGCTGCAAAGAAGTACAGGTCAAGAGAGCCAAACTTAAGATCAGAGCAATCTGAGCACTTTTAGGAGAAAAGAACAATGGAATGAGAAACTATGAATGTTGAAGTGATTCTAATAATAAAGCAGTCAGAGGCAAGATGAGTTGAGATTAGTAGTAGAAGGAGATGGAAAGAGAAGAAATACCTCACTTTTGAGAATCAACAGGCACAGAGGAGGAAGGCCCAATTCCACTACTTGCCACTTAGAATTGTGACATTAGACAGCTTACCAAATCAAGTTTCTAATAATAATATTTTATAATATAGAGTATGTAGTTTCAATGAAGTACAGGAAAGTGAACAAAAGACTTTCAACTAAAGATATTAATATTGGATTATAAGTGAAAATAGGCAAAGCAGGGTTTGCATGGGTTTGTGTATATATGTCTGTACTGGTGAGAAGAGGCTATTTGGAAATTCATACTTCATCAAATTCCTTAATGTTGCCAATGAAATCTTCTCTCCCTTTGCTCTTTCCTTTGCTCACATTCCTGATGAGAGAGTGGGTATGGGAGGTAAAACAAAAATGTGCTTCTAGAAATTTTAAGTTTTAACTCAAAATTCATTGAAAATCTATTTGGTTCAAATATTTTACCAAGGGAAAGTGTTCAAAAGATAATTTAGGCAGAGACCCAGCCCAATGAAGCTCACAACTGAGCTGGGCAGAAAGTAAAGGGATAAACATTTAAAAGGTAAATATATAATATTTATAGTTGCAACTTTAACCTCTTTAATATCAAAATAGAACACAGCTTTTTGAGGACAGCACTCTATTTTAAGCCTGAGATAGTGGGAGTTCTTGAAATGTTGCTTGATGTGTAGCTACATTTGACATCCATTAAAGAAGAAGTAACCTATGGTTTGTCAGATCAGAGGAAGTGACTCTCCAGCCTGAATCAGGGTGATGGAAGCCATTGGAATGACATTGACAAGTGATGATGTGCAGTGTGGTTCCAAGAAGGGCAGAGTGAGTTCTTAACAGTAAAAAATTCTATCACAAGAGTATCTTGCAGGGTTTTTTTTTTACATCTATTTCAGAGATAAAAATGGGATGTTAGCAGGGACAATTTATTTCCTTGAAACAAGAACTTTTACAAAGTGAAGATCTTGAAGGAAGATCATACATCAGCATGAATAAGAAAGCATGTTCACCACTTGTAACTTTAGTGTTTTACTAAAAGGCTTCTCCTTAGCAGAGCTATGTGTGCAAAAATAAAAATCATCTTTCTTACATAGTTTTCTCTCTTGCCTGGACCTATACGAAAGAACAAGTGTTTTCTTTCTAATTCTAAGATTATGTTTGGACTAATAAGTAATAGGACTGGGTGCTTAAATTCGCAGCCCAACTCTGGAATATGTAGGAAAATGTGTATGTAGGAGAAATGCATGTTAAATATGTCTTCAGAGTTAGTATAACTTACTTCCAAAGAAAATAATTCCAAATTCATAATATTTAAATGCTTATTTTTAGCAAATTTACTCCTGTAAAATTACCAAGTATACCAACTAAACAATTTGAGTTCTAGGATTCTTCGTGAAAAATTAAATGGTAGTTAAAGTAGAATCTATGATTTTCAGTAGATTTTCCAATAAAATAGTTAAAACAACAGAAGACATGAAGTGCCAGTGTTAAAATTTAAAAATATTTCAGAAAAATTATAATGCATAAAATATTTATATAAATCATGGGTACCAAACCTTTTGGCTTCCGGGGGCTGTACTGAGTAAAGAGGAATTGTCTTGGGCCTCACATAAATTACATAATGTAGTTAGTGCCTATACATAATAAAGGGACTCATGAAGAAAATAAATGATAAGAAAAAATGATATTGAAGATTTTGCTGGGCTGCATTACTAACTGACCTGTGTTGCATGCAGTCCATGGGCTGTGGGTTGGACACATCTGATGTAAATTTATTTCTATAATGGGGTGCAAAAAATGTATACATATTTAAGAAATGTTATCTATGTATTACTTTTAGAAGTTGACTAGAATTATTGTAGCAATATGTAGTATGACATTTGCTCAAAAGGTGGTGTTAATCAAATGAATGTTAATGCCACCATGCAATAGGCAGGATAGTCAAAGAACACAGTGGAAGCATGATTATCATTCAACTAGCACAAATCCATTTTGGAGTGATATTTGAAGTCCAAGAACAAAAATGGAAGTGTGAGCATGCAACAGAACTTCTAACCTGTCTAACAATTGCACATATTTGGGATAAGTTTGACATGTATGGTACTATGTGTGATGTGCACAAGGGGAGATCTGGGAGGCCTCATACAGAAACAAGTTCTGCTGCTTCTGCTATGGTAACCACGTTGAGCACATGCTGTAATTGCAGAAGTCAAACATGACTTGTATTCATTCATCTTTTGTTATTGGCATGTATTGTTATAATTTTAACAAAGTTTTTTTTTCTTTCTTAAAATGTATACACATTTTCAAGACCCTTTCTACATTTAATTTGTAATTTGATGTTAAAGTTTTTGATCTCTACCTTTCCTTTAATCCATGGGAATTATATTTTCTGGATAGAAGAGTACTCAGTGGGACACAGGCTTGCCTCCACACAAGAATTTCTGGTGACTACTGAATACAGTCAAACTAAAAATCAAAGAAAGGTTGAACATGAGCAACATCTCTGTCTTCTATAGAAGGAGTCTCTAAGCCCTGGTCTATGACCTGTTAGGAACTGGAACAGCAGGAGATGAGTGACAGGTGAGCAAGCAAAGCTTCATCTATATTTACAGCCAGTTGCCATCACTCACATTACTGCCTGGGCTTGCAGAAAACTTATCCTCCACAAAATCAGTCCTTTTCCCCAAGAAGTTGGGGACATAGGGCACACCAATCAGACTAAACTTATTGGAGAATATATTTCTGCTTTATATCTAGATTGCCAAATCTAGGGGCTTGTCACAGATAAAAGAGGTCTGGATATAATGAAATAACTGGGAAAGGGAATGTTAGCTTGTGCATCAGCATCAGTATGGCAAAACACCTGACACAATAACTTAGAGGAGGAAAGATTTATTATGGCTCATGGTTTAGAGGCCTTGTTGTTGTTGTGAGGTGCCATAGAGTTGAGGCTAACTCATAGTGACCCTATGTAAAGCAGAAAAAACACTCCCCAACACTGCACTATGCCCAACACTCCATCAGTGCTTCTTTGCTATTCATAGTTTTCAATGGTTGATTGTCTAGGGAGTGAGCTGCCAGGTTACTCTCCCATTTTTGTAGTACTGGGGATAAAACTCAGGGCTTCAGAGCATGCAGAGTGGCACTCCACCAGCTGAGCTAAACCCCAGCTCCTTAGAGACCTCGGTTTAATCCATAATGATGAAGAGGCATGGTAGAGCATTTGACAACAAAGCATGTAGCAAAGGACTTCACATTGTGGAAGATCAGGAGGAAAGAGAGCTACTGGTACTGGGGACCTGCAAAAAACCCCCAAAGGTCCATTTCCAGTGACCGTCTGTCATCAGCTACTTCCCACATCCTAACGTTCCACAGCTTCTCAAAACAGCTTTACCTGCTGGAGACGAAGCATTCAAATACATAAACTTTGGGGGACATTTCATATTCTAACCATAACAGAAAAGGATGACAGTCATATAAAATATTGAATCAGTTATATATATCTGAAGATACTTGAGAACACAGAGAAATTTTAATTCAACTTTATCATGTTTTTCATGGTTTCTATCCCCTTATTTGGTTACTTATAATTTTGTACTATCCAGATATTTTGGAAATTATATATATATAGAGAGAGAGAGGGAGAGAGAGAGATACACACAAATATATACTTATACACACACACACACACACACAAACACACACACATATATATATATATATATTTGAATATTATATAATACTCCAGCAAAATTATTTGCATTTATTTTAGAACTACTTGGAATTAAACCAATTGGTCTAAATTAATTTGGATTATACCTAAGACCTTTGAGCTAAATGTATCTTATCCTAAAATTATTGCAGAAAAAAGTATTGGACAAAAGCCATTCTGGTTTTAATCCTATTCCTTTGTACTGCAAAAAAACAAATTCAAGTAGGATCTATAGTTAAATATTATGGATCAATATTTATAGGGAGGGTTCCTGGTGTGCTGAGTAAAGTTCATAATATTTAACTAAAGAGGAGATTTTAAGATTCAAGTATAATTTCAACTGAGAAAAATCAGACATATATTCTATATATTATTGGTTTTTATTAGCCCTAAGAAAGTGGTAGTAACAAGTACATGTGTATATCTTTGTGTGAGAGTATGTATGTTTATAGGTTTGAAAGACAAGGTGGATGCAGTTAACCCAGCATAAATTATTAAAAGAGATTTTCAGCACTTGTTCAAATAACTGCCCATAAATACTTTTATATAAGTAGAGGAATAGATCATAATGACCACTTCCCCCAGATAATTGCTTAAGAGAAGACCTTGTTAACCAGCTTCTGCTTACTATTTCTAGTTCATTTCCTAGAGAAACTTCAATACCTGAGACCCTCAGGTCAGAGTCACATCCTAGTAGACAAAATTAACATAGAAATGCTTGTGTCTCTTATGTGTGAAAACAATAAACACGGGCTCACGTGATACAGAAACACAATCCCCTTTCACAGTTAAAATTGAAAGCACTACAAAAATCAAGTAAATTCTGGGGCACATTTCTAGCATTCTCTGTGTTCCTAAACATGTGTGTCAAATAAGTAATGTGGCTTTTGGATTAATGAAGGAATTGGAGGCACAAATTTTAAGATGGAGGCAGTAATATATTGAATAGGTGGTAAAATATGGTACAGAAGAGAAGGTCCAGGACAGAGAAAGGATTGACGAAGAATAGCAAGGAGTTAGCAAACCAAAAAGAGTTGAAGTACACACACACACACACACACACACACACACACACACACACACACACAAATTTCCAATCACAAACCCAAGATCAGCAAGCTATTTCAAGTGACATATGTGCATTCCTACTCCATCTTCCTGCCTCATTCCTTAGCCTCTTCCTTGTCTAATCATTCTTTCCATTATAACCCTTTCCTTCTCAGGCACATATTCACATCCCTACACACGGGAAAGTGACATTAGCATATTATTCTGGAATAGTGAGTGTTGTTTCCATGAACACATTTGATTCACAATAATAAAAGGGGAGTGGAACATTATAACAACATACACTATTCTATAAGAACACCAAGAAGTGTTATATTGTGAGCTAGAAGAATAGATTGGGATTGGGTATTACATGGCATCTCAGCTGTTTCCTTCAGAGTCAACTTTTCTTCCCATTTCAACATCAAGTAGCTGAAACAGGCTTAAGCCAGTTTTCTGTTCTGGCTGCTGAGCCAAAGGGACAGGAAATCATTACGGTTGAACATTTCTAGCAAAGGTCACTTTAATAGAAAATTACATCAATCACCCTGAAAAAAAAATACATTTCAATTGATGTCATCCGTCCATAGGATAACATCCATTTTACTTTTTGACTTTGATTTGAAAAGTTAGTCTAACTTTTCAGAAAAAAAAACATTAAAAATTAACCAAACCTTCAACAGCAATTTCAGTTTTTGAAATGGAAGAGATGTTTATTAGCTATTTCATGTCAGAAGCTAAATGGTTATTTTCTTAGAAGAGGAAAAGATATTTTTAATGTTCTCCCAGTGGAATGCTAAAAGGAGAAAATATGAGTAAGATCAAGTGATTAATTCTATATAGTTTTTTTACATGATTGAAATTTGGCAGATGCAAGTCTTAAGATAGTAATTTTTTTCTAACTATGTATTTTAGGTATATGCCTTCTACTTCCTAAAAATGTTTTACTTTGCATATATATATATATATATATATATATATATATATATGTAAGAGAAGATGGAAGAAAGAGAAAGAAGAGAAGAAAGAAAAGAAAGGAAGAAAGAAAGAAAGAAAGAAAAGAAAGAGAAAGAAAAGAGAGAAAAGGGGCAGAAGGAAGGAGAGACAAATGAGGAGAGAGAAACAGAAGGGAGGAGGAGGGAGGAAAAAAGAAAAGAAGGAAGGGGATGGAAATTTGGAAAAAGTGATAAGAATGACAGAACAAATGTCACAATTATTTTCAGTTTTTCCTCAACCGGTGAAGACATCTGTCTGGAGTCTGCTGGACTGACATGGCTTCAACAGTTGAAGCCAGACCCTTTATCTCTTTCCTCCTCCCAGTGATCCTCTTCTACATAGTAGCTGAAATGGTTCCGTGTCTCCCAGGTAAAATGTATGCAGAGTATGTAAGAGTGATATTAACTATATGTTCATCATTTAGGCAAATATCACAAAAGATTCTAAATAGCCAGCTTTAAGATTCCTGGGTGCCTGTGACTCCTGGTGTACACACATACCTCTGGTCTTTGAACCTTCTTTTCATTTACAGGGAACTAAAGTAAAAAGTCCAAATACCACAGCTGAAATATGTTGGTCTAAACTTGAAGAATCATGTCTATATGTCCTATTAAAGGGCTTCTTAAAAGTGTGGTCCTCACACTAGCATCATCACCCATACCTGGGTAGACCTCAGGCCTCACCTTAGACCTATACTGATTCTAACTCTCAGAAAATGCAACCCAGTAATGTGTGGGTCCTCAAGCACTGCAATGAGTTGTTGTGGTTGTTAAGTGTTGTTAGGGTCCAACTCACAGCGACCCCATGTACAACAGATGAAACACTCTCTACCACTGCCACGTTTGGCACTGTTGTCTGCTTTTCTACCTGTCATAAGGTTTTTAATGGCAGACTGTTTGGGGAGTGGAGTGCCAGGCCCTTCTCCCTAGCCTACAGCACCTGGCAGGTGATCTCCCATCTAAGGACTAACCAGGCTGACCCTGCTTAGCTTCCGAGATCAGGCGGGATCAGATGCCCGGGTGCTATGGCTGCAGACTTTCGGGGAGTTAGATGCACACTAATGTTATATTTAAGGACAGCGCTGGCCACTGGCCTAAATAACTCCATTTTGTACCTTTCTGGCTCTATTTTTGCTTCTTAAACCTTACCTCTGGAATCATTCTCTCCTTCAGTCACCTCGGAATCCAGGAAACACCAGGCTTATCAATAAGCATGTTGACAACAAGGGACTGAAGTTACTCCAAGCAATGGGGATTCTCACAGGACAGATCACTCCCCAAAGATGACAATTATCTGTAATGGTGAGGCTGTGCACTTGAAAATAATTAATCATCTTATGGGAATCAAATTCTCCCCTCAAGGAACAACAAGGGTAACTTTTTCCTCCCACCATGCAGAACCCTAACTGAGGTAATAATCAACCAGAGCATACTCTGAGGAGGACTGCATAGTTATGCAGGTTCCTTGGCCTCTGCCCTAATTCTTGCTCTCCTTAAACTGAAAACTCATGTCAGTGCTCCAAAAGTGGATTTGGGGTCAGTAGACACCTTCATCTGTTCCTCTTCTCAATATGCACATTGATTATTAAATTTCCTTTCTCTGGTTCTCATCATTACTTACCTAACATACCTGTTCCCTGGGACTCCTGGAGCTTGGACTTTTGCCCTAAAACTCTCACAACAAGAGCCACTGCCCTGTTGGAATTACATGGAGAATGGGTCCTACCTACCTCTTCTTTCCTCATTATTCCTGAGCCCCTGCATCTGACAGAAATAAAAATGATTGACAAAAATAGACTGGAAGAAATCACTGGAGGTTTTGGGGTTCACATAAAAGTACCGTTTCACTGGATTAAGCTGCTTCTAGTTCCCAAGGCCATGCTGAACAAAATCAGCAGGCCATCATGTATGCCCCCATCATACATGAAGGGGCATGTATGATTTGCTTGTATGATTTGATTTGCTGAAGGATTTGCTCCAAAGAGTAATCTCTCTTTTATGGTGATGTAGAAGTACATAAATCATTATTATCTGACAGGATGTAAACTGAGCTGGGTGGGCTATTAGGTCATAACACTTCATAATTCCTCTTCAGAACATTTTTTGAATAAGCCAAATTCAGCAAAGAAGTTCTAGATGAGGCAACTTGGAAAGCATTGTTCCATGGATGATCTGATTTTCCATATTCTCATCACAATGCTTATCTTCTCTCTGCCTTGTGGTCAGAGAATCAAGTTAAAAAAACGTGTCCATATTTCTACCATTGTGAAGGCAATGTGTAATAACCACAACCTCTTAGAGTTTAATAGTAATCTCAACTGCTAAAGTTTCTGATAATTTCTCTCTTTTTTTTTTCCAATACTGGGTTGAACCTGGGGCCTTACACAAGGTAAGCAAGCACTACACAACTCCCTCTACCCTTTTTTTCTATTTTCTATTTTAAGATAGGAATTCACTAAGTTGTGAATGGTGCCTCCTGCCTCCCAAGTCTTTGGGATTAGAGGTGTGCACCATGGCTCCCAGCTTACATATTTTTCAATTGCAAGTATCATTTCCATTTTATCTAGTTATGGAGATCCTTGTAAATAAGAATCTATGATTTCATCAGTTATGAGAAATCTTGTTCAAAATGCCATCTCTTCAATGTTTCATTTAGCTCTCTTCTTTAGGTTTTTATGCTTTAATTGTTGCTGTTGTTAGGTGCTGTTGAGTCGGGTCTGGCTCACAGTAACCCTTATAGGGTTTTCAGTTGCTGATTATTTTAGGATTGGACTACCAAGTCCTTCTCCCATTTCTGTGGTGCTGGAGATTCAACTCAGATCTTCAGAGAGTATAGAGCAGCACTCTACCAACTGATCTAGACCACAGCCCATGCTTTAATTAGTTTAACTAAAAGTTTTTTTCTTATGGTATTATTTTAGATAAAAAGTCTCTAACATATCAAAAAGTCTTATCAGGATAATAGCATATCACCAAAAATAAACTTTTGTTCTAGTAATTTTTTCCATATTAAAAAAAAGAGTAAAACTCTATTGGTAAATCCACAATGCCAAAGAGTTTCCTAATATGTGCTATCCTAGGACTGTATTATTTTCTCTAGGGATTTAGAATATGTTCCCATTATGCAATTGAGCAATACAATTCCCAAAAATACCTTCTAATTTTAAATGCTTTTTTTTTTTTACCAGAATTGAGATGGTATGAGACATTTGAATTCCCAACAAAATGTAGGTTCCATTTTGAGAGGCAAAGAAGATGGACAGCCTTGGCTTCTTCCTCTTTAGTGGTCTGACCTAATTCCCCTTTTATTTCTACTATAAATAAGGGAAGGAATATAAGCAGACTATGCTTTCTGATCTTGACTCCTTTTAAGTTGGCAGATTTCTCAAGACTTTGCAAAGATGGTTCCTTCTAGATCTCTGAACTTGATATGCACAGATTCATTCTCATTGTCCACATGATGGGGACATTGATCCTTCTTAGAGTGAGCTATCCGCCTTCCAGATTCCTTCCACAGCCTCCAAAATCCAATTGGAAGCAAACTTAATAAGTAGTGTTTCTGAATCTTGAATAAATCTCTCTGCCATTGAACAAGCATCTGAAGAATTTAACTCATAGAAGACTGAGTCCTAATGCCATTTTCTTCCCCCACATGTTGACTTATGTATACAACCGATATCTAGTCAGATTTCAAGTGAGTTCTGTTTCTAACCTCAGGCAATATGTCATAAATATTGAATTATGTCTTTTAACAATTTCAGGACTCCCTTTTCTGAAAGAGGCTTACAAAAAATAACAACAGAAAAAAATTCATTTTAATATCGTGCCATATCAAAACAACTTCAAGAATAACTGGGTGTTCTACCTTCATCTAGGAAGAATGCTACCAATCTGACCTACTGGGAAGCATGAACAGTCTGTGCTCACTTAGACTACTGTGAGCCCTACAAAACTATGAAAAGTAGCAAGGAAATATCTCCTATGGCACATACTGAAGGCATGTGCTTTCCTTTCCTCTTACATTCAAACAGCAGTGCCTTTGGGGGAAATAGATTGAGAAAATATCAGCTGAACATTCTTCTACTTATCTTGACGTTACATCAAAGATTGAGTTATCCTAAACCAGAGACTTAGATTTCATAAGGAAATTCAATCTCCTTACCATTCCTGGGCAATAAGAGTTAGAATTTAAAATACTGTATTTCAACAAAGGATGCTTCACTTGCCTTTAAATTCTATTATGAAACATCTACATACATGAATAAGTGAATTTTAAAAATAACTTTTGTTTGGAAAGAGCCTATGTACTTAGCATTGAATATTTCAGTCTTATGTGCTAACTCATGAGAAACATACTTGGAAAAGGAAATTCTCAAGAACAAATTTTGTAAGTGCTGCCACTTAGAAAAAAGCTGAAAGTAAAATCAGTGTGGTTACTCAATACTCCTAATGTAGTTGAATAAGATTTTGAGATGCTATCCCTTTTTTGTCCTGTATTGTTTCCTTTTTTTCTCTCTCCCTTCTGTTCTGGCAGAACAGAATAGATAAACTCTATTCCATATTGCCTTAGGGTACATATGTGATAAGTCAGAAGGTCTTGTGTTCCTAGCTTTTGTTTCAGTAAGTTTAAGTCCACAGCAAAAGTAATAGGAAGATGGGCTTATTGGTTAGATTTGGACTCCAGAGTCAGGAGTTCTTTGTTCAAAGCCTCACTTTCTCATTTGTTGACTGTATGACCTTGAGAAAAATATTTAACTATGTGTCTCTCTTCCCATCTGGACCATGAAAATAATGATAGTATTTATCTTATAAAGTTGTTCTAAAATTCACTGAGGTACTACATGTGAAGTGATTACCCTATGCTATAAAACTGTAGTGATACTAGTATCTACCAAGCACTTTCTCTATGTTGGATACTATTCTAAGATACACAGTGACACATTTAATGCACACAGGAAACCTCTGCTATAGATATTACACCTTTATAGCCACTATCATCATCATTCTTAAGCAGATAAGCAAACAATGGCATACCACAGTTGATTTGCTGTGGATCTGGTGAACTTGGCTGGGATTAGATGGCTTGATGCTATGCTGCAGATTGGACTCAGGACTGCTCCAAGTGTTTCTTTATTCTCTATGAAACAATTACTCCCAGAACCCTCTATTTCTCTTGGTGAATCATTAAGGACACATGAGAAAAAGCTGTATCTCAACAGCCCATTTAATGTCTCTGCTTGTATCATATTGTTATCAAGACCAATTTCAAAGGGTGAGACAGTAAATTCTGGTCACCATCAAGTCATAACCAGCGTGGGGAAGTACAATGTTAAGGAGAGAAAGAGAGTGGTAGTTTAAAGCATTAATCTAATCAATCATAATAGTTTAACAGAAATTAGATATGCAAATGTATATTTATATTATGATACAATGGAGTTACATTTAATATGAAGGATAGAATATAAAGTCACTAAATCAGAGGAAAATTGTAAATAGTTTTAAAATTTCTAGAAAATGATTTAGGGTGATGCCTTGTTCAAAACTGAGTTTTTCATTAAATCCTATTCAGTCAGGATCCTTGTTTTCTTGGTGGATCATCAAATCAAGTATAAGCTTGTGTGTGTCTCCTGTTGATCGAACACAGCACAATGGTGAGATCCCACTTCATGGCAGGTATACGATTGAGGACACAAAGAGAACTAGCCTAGGAATGCACATTCCTTAGAGCGTTTTCTTTGCATGGAATGAGACATACTGAAATCTGTGAAATCACCTTGTATTTATTTTTTTCTCCCTTTCTCTCCAATCACCAGTTATACACATTTAGTTGAATCTGTACTATTAACTGAACATTTAATGCAACTAGAGGCATATACTGAAAGGATAAATACCTATGTGTTGTACTACCAATCTTTCCAGAGAAACAAAGAGCCTGTGTATACTCAGTGAGTGCCTGCAATGGTGAGACACTAAGCTGACATACATTACTGGTGATAATTAAGCTGAAACTTAAAAAAAAAATTGTTAGGATTTAAGCAGAGATATGAGGGAAGCATATCCCAGGTGGAAAGAACAGCTTGAGCAAATTCACAATGGGAGGAAAATTAAACAACTGAAACTAATTCCAATTCATAATAAGCTAAAGAGTAAGAGTCAAGAATCAATTACCAGAGGGTTATTTTTACTGAATGTCACTCAGAGCTGATATTTACAATAGTAGAATGCCATTAGCAAAGGAATTTGTTTAAATAATCATTAGGCCAAATTCTGTTTAATTTTTAAAATAACAGTTTTAATAGTGGCTTAGGATATTATTTTTAAAATAATATCCTCCATTTAAAATGTACTTTCAATCAATGTAAAACCTAGCATTGTGTAATTACAAGTGCCTTCATTGAACAGATAATATTCCAACAATAAATTGGCACCTTAGCAAAAAGGGAATTTTAAAATCATTGAGGAAGTAATCATGGCATTAAGATTATAAACTATAAGTTAATTCAAGGAAAAGTAGAGTTACTATTTTATGGTCAGATAAACATAAATAGCTAGCTGTGCATCACTCAAATTGAGACATAAAAATAAAATCCATTTTCTCTACACAGTTTGCTTTAGCTAAAAAAGTAGATGAAAACCTGCATTTCCTAAGTCTTTAAGGTGAATAACAATTCCAAAAAGTTCACAAATTGAAATTCTTCAAGCATGAGGATAGATACCACAGACTATTAAAATATATATAAGTACTATGAATAAAATACCACATAAAACTGTGTAATTGATAATGTAATAAACAAGATTGCTATGTGTGTCTTTCTGTGACTTATAGAGATGTTTAATAAATTTAACTTTCCAATGTCTCAAAATCCTGAAACCAAAACTTGTTACTAGCATTGTCTTTATATGTACAGTAATCATTAGTCACAAAGCACAACAGACTTCCATTATAATTAACCAATATTTACTGGTCTCTCAGAGTCTATAGGCAATGTGTAAGTACTGTGTTTATAAAGCAAAAGTTTCTTCAATTAATGACATTTTTAGAATCCTCTTTCAAAAAATCTCAATATATATTTATAATATTGATGCCAAGTCTTATTAAAAATTATCTCATCCTGATATGTAGGTAATGTAGGAGAGTCCAATATGTTTACATCTGCAGCATGTATAAGTACAAAGAGTAGTACTGAAAATACAAAACTTTTATTAAGAATCCAGTATGTGGTCTCTGTCCTAGGTGAAGAGGAATAAAAGGAAGAATAACCTGAGATCTAGACTGTACTGTGGAAAAGCTGGAAAAAAAAACTAACTCATCATACAGAATAAATAACCATAAGTTAATGTGAGACATAATAATTAATTAACATAGTTCAATGTGCTAAGAGCAAACACTAGAGGTTAGGGAATATGTCATTAAAAAAGACAACATAAGGTAGAATTTTTTTAAAAAATGAGACTTCTGTTTTGACAAGAAGCAGAGAAAGATGCAGATTCCTAGGATGTTAATGGATCTCTTTGTAGGTTTACTTAGGCAGAAATCCCTCTCTTCCTTAACCTCAATACACCATATCAATTATTTTTCCCCTCCCTCCCTCCCTCCCTCCTTCCCTCTCTCCCTCTTTTTTTCATTGCCTGCCTGCCTGCCTGCCTCTTCCTTCCTTCCTTCCTTTCTTCCTTCCTTCCTTCCTTCCTTCCTTCCTTCCTTCCTTCCTGCCTCCCTCCTTCCCTCCCTCCCTTTCTTTCTATTTTCTTTCTTCTTTCTTTTCTTTCTTTCTTTCTTTCTTTCTTTCTTTCTTTCTTTCTTTCTTTCTTTCTTTCTTTCTTTCTTTCTTTCACAGTATCTCAGCATGGAAGGATAAAATAATACTATAAAAACCCAACCACAAGGTAAAAAGAAAGCTCACACAAGATGTAAATGTCATCTGCCCTAGTAAGATTTCGGACATTCCTCCATGGAACATTATTTCCCTAGAAAGTGTAGGACAGTTCTAGTGACCTTATAGTTAAATTTAAACACAATGAAGTTGTTTAAGCAAGCAAATTTAGTATTATTTGCATGTGTTCCCCTCTTGTTTTGGAGGCTTCTTTGCAGTCTCAGATTGAGGTTAATTACTGATGATTTTTTCCTTTGTATTCACAATTTTTCTCTGGCAGTTTCCAACAGTTATTATTGGGACTTTCTTTTGTCCTGCTTAATTAAATGCTGAAAAACTTCCAGTTGATTTCACAGTCTGCTGAGGTGGCTAGATAATTTGCAATCTAAATAAAGTGTTCTGCCTTGACTAAACTCTCAAGACCCACTCTCTTGCAGAAATGATTTTGTTGGTGCTACTTATCTGTGATGAAAACCAAACAAACAGACAAACACTGGTTTAAAATAAGCTTCATTATCCTTCAAACAGGATCTTGATTCTTGGGTTTTAGCCTTCTCTGATTTCTCTATAATTCATTAAGTCTTGAAAACTAATTGCCATTGTCACACTGAGTCACGCATGCTAGAGAAATAAAAAGCAGCACTCCTTGTGTGACAATGACAGACCCAAAGCAGCAGGCAGCAGCCTGTATGAAGCCCTTGGGAAAGGCTCCATGTCACCAAGGAAAATGGCCTCACTGCAACATGACACAAATCTCCTTGTGTGCATGTAAGAGTGTGTGCTCTAAGAAGGCAGCTAACACATAGAAATGCAGTTCTGGAAGGTCAGCTGGAGAGAGAAGTTTCTCAAAGCAGTAAAAATGGGGAAGCTGAGCAGCATTTTGTGGAAGTTTATGCAAGGACTAGCAGAGGGTATTCTCATACATGCTTACATTGTTACAGAAAATAATCAGAGTCATAGCAAAAATTAATTGAAATCTGAAAGCCAATCTCCATAGCATCTAGAATGATGAAATACACAAATGCAAGTATTGTGACTTTCTGGTCACTTTGGGATCCATAAAGGACTGCTTAAAGCTAATTAAAATAATAAAATTCCCATTTCTCTTCGGAGGAGGCATATGGGAATAATCAAGACCTAGGTTTTCCTACAACCATTTTCTACTGATGAGGCACACCGCTGGCTTCTCTCCACAAACCTTTTTAATCTATAGTTTCTGTGAGAACTACTCAAGAAAGTGAGTGGGGATCTGCAATGCAATAACTGCTGCTGCTTACTGAGCATGTCATCTGCCTGAAGTGCCTGCAGAAAATAAAAAGGAGCTGTAATATCAGGGAATGTTATACAGTAGCAGTTATCAGTCCTTTCCTTTTATTTTTCATTTTTCTTTTTTTAAATTCATTGTTTATTTTTGCAGTACTGTGGGGATAATCCCAAGGTCTTGCACATGTTAGGCAAGTGCTCTACCACTGAACTCACCCCCAGCCTCTTTTTTAGTTTTTATTTTGAGACAGGGTCTCATTAAATTGTACAGGCTGCCTCTGGCCTCCAACTTACAATCCTTCTGCCTCAGCCTCCCAAATAGCTGGGAATAAGGGCATGCCACATGGCACTCTACAGCAGTCTTTATCAATGCATAGATTGTCTTCTCCAAATATATTTGATCTTTACTGTAGTCACAGTGGGTTATTTGAGAATTGTATAATACTCTCATAAGCTTAATGCAAGATTAAAACTATATACTTCAAGAACTTTCTCTGATCCCTGTCATAACAGGCACTATAAGGGATAAGGAAATACTAAGTATGATTCCTGCAAGTTAGACAGCAGAACTACAAGCACAATAATGGTAACAATAAACATTACATTTGATTTAAGTAGTATATTCTTAACAAAACTATACATTTGTACCAATTAAATAAGAGGAGTCACAGAACTCTAAAGATACCATCCCAAGGAAGGATTATATCTTGTAAACTAATGTGTGGACCACATACCAGCAATATCAACATCACCTGGGAATACATTAGAAAAACAAAATGTCAAGCCATGCACCAGATCCACTGTATCAGAGATTGGATTTTTTTTATTAGTATATAAATAAGGGCTTTCATTATGACATTTCTGTGTATGCATACAGTGTACTCTGAAAATATTTACACTCTCACCTTTTTCATCTATTCCTTCAGCATAGTATTTCCCATTTTTAGTTACATGTCCTTCTCCTTTACCCCCAGCTTCTGCATGTGAGAGAAACATGATATTTGTCTTTCTAATCCGGTTTATTTCACTTAACATGATGATTTCCACTACCATCCATTTTCCTGCAAATGACATAATTTCATTATTTTTGTGGCAGAGTAAGACTACATTGTGCACATATGCCACATTTTCATAAAGACTAGACTTTTAACAGGATCCAAATGACTTATAAAACAATAAAAGTTGGGAAAAACTGAACAATGATGTTCAGGAGCACAGGAATCCTATCTATATTTTTCATGGATAATCCCTAGTGTCCAGTATTCCAGCACTTACAGGTCACTGATAAATATCTGTTGAGGAAAAAACAATACATTCCTTTGTTGTTGTTGTTGTTGTTGTTGTTGGGTGCCATCCAGTCAGATCTGACTCATAGTCAACCCTCCTAGGGTTTTCAATGGGTGATTGTTTTGAGATTGCTTCCAGAGTGGATTGCCATGCCCTTCTCCCATTTGTGTGGTGCTGGAGATTGAACATTGGTCCTCAGAGAGTGCGAAGAAGCACTCTACCATTTGAGCTAAACCCCAGCTCCATATTCCTTTGTTAGGCTTGTAAAACATAGAGGAAATTCAGAAATACCTCAAGATGAAAAAGATATCCAAGATTTTAAAATATCCAGACCACCCCCACTTTGAGCATGAAAAGAATAATCTTTAGAATAATCAGAGGGGTTCTCATTTGACTTGAGAATATTAGCTAATTAATGGAAATTGATATATTAAATATCACCTAAAGAAAAGATATTTTTATTCTTTGCTGTTGTTGTTAGGTGCCATCCAGTTCATATACAACTCATAGTGACCCTATGTACAACAGGCAAAACATTATTGTCAGTGTTTCTCTGCTGTTCATAGGGTTTTCAATGGCTGATTGTTTTTTGGGAGTGGGTTGCCAGGTCTGTGTGTCAAGCCTACAGCACCTGGTGTTCCCAGGCAGTCTCCCATCTAAGTACTAACCAGGCCCAATCCTGCTTAGCTTCAGAGATCTGACGGGATAAGATGCCACGGGGCTATGGCTGTAGGCTTTTATTCATTAATCTCTACTAAATGACTAAAATTGTTTTTACTTTGAATAAATTATAATTTGGTATGCATGTACCAAGGGGAAAAATTATACATCTATGACTTGAGAACATAAAATAGATTTTTTAAATATTTTACTTTTATTCTTTATTGATAAGATTCAATGAAAATGCTTTTTATATCAAAATAACTTTAAAAGCATGACATCCATTACTGTGCTTATCTATTGATTAAACAAAAAGTTAGAACTATATAACTATAGAACTATGTAAGAAATGTAAACAAATAGGCTTTTATTTATTATCAGATTTTTATTTTTATCAGGTTTTTATAATTGCATCAGTCCATAATTTTTTAAACGTTGAAAAATTCTGATACAAATTCAATTAAAAGCACAAAAATCATCACATAAAAAATCCCTTGAGTCTCTGATTTATGTTTTGAGTTAGAAAGAGACAGATCTATATCACTGGTTCTCAACTATGACACCTGTATGTTGTTATTAGTTGCCGTCAAGTTGGGTCTGACTCATAGTGACCCTATGTACAACAGAACAAATCACCCTCTGACACTTTGCCATGCCCAGCACTATGTCAGTACTTCTGTGCTATTCACAGGGTTTTTGGTGGCTGATTACTTTAGGAGTGGTCTGTCAGGCCCTCATCCCAAGCCTACAGCACCCGGTATTCCCAGGTAGTCTCCCATCCAAGCACTAGCTAGGCCAGACTCTGCTTAACTTCTGAGATAAGATGTTACCAGACTCCAGGGTAGTATGGCTGTGGACACAATATCCATACAGTTTATCAAAATGGCCAATGGCCAGGCTTCATGGAATCCTTCTAAATCAGAATTTCTGAGTGTGAGAATTTACTGTTAGGTGAAGGATCTCAGGCTACATTGTGTTAGCCCTGTACAGCTTTTTAAAAATAGTTACTTACCTCATTGTGCCCATGCTATTTTGTTTTTAGTATTCACATTTTATAATAACATTATTGGTATAAGTTAGGCAAGTACTCTGCTAGGACTAACAAAAGATCTATTATGATAAAATTCAAAATCAATCTACATTTGATTTTTGCTTTTCCTTGGAGAAAGACAGAGGGCATAAAATTTCCTGTTCTTCATTAAATTATAACCCTAAACCATGTCTCTGATCCTAGATTCTTCCATGTAGATATAGAGTTCAAGAAGGTAGAGTAGATGTTGCCAGAAAAGACCAAGTAATGTGAATCATTTCCATGAGCCCAGTGGCCAGCCCGTGCATGTCTATTGATGAACTGAGCTTCTCAGGCCACAGACAGGCAGGACAGGACCAAGACAAGAAGCACAAGATGGTAGGAAAATTCAATGTGGTCTGTGCCTCTTGTGGAGAGTAAATGAAAATTCAACTTTGATTAAAATATTAAAGCTAGAGTCTGGGTTCTTCTGTGCTATGGAAAATAAGGGCTTGCCCCGGGCTGTGGAAACAGACATAAAGAAAACAAAATTATCTCCCCAAGATCAGAGTGGAGTACTTAAGCTATAACCATTGGAGGTCTGCCCTTAGCATTACTAGCAATGCCCAGGAAGTTCTCAGAGCCAACCACAAAATATTGTGCTGGCACCACTTCCCAACACAAGAGAGTTTGTACCATCACAATTTAGATTATATGTAGATTTGGGGAGAAAAACAGTAATATTAGAATTGAGAGTCAGTCTGCAGAGGTTCAAGTTCTACTCTTCAACTTACTAGATATGTGATCTTATGTCAGTCACTAAACCCTCTGCTATGGTTTGGGTGTTTATCCCCTCCAAACCTCATGTGGAAACAATCTCCAAAGTCATATGTTAATATTATTTGGAGGTGAACCTTTGGGAGATAATTAGGGTTAGATGAAGTCATAAGGGTGGGCCCCCAAGATCGATTTAGTGGGTTTATAAGAAGAGAAAAAGGGACTCAAGTTAGCAAGCATGCTGTCTCACCATGTGATGCCCTCCACAGCCTCAGGACTCTGCAGAGTCCCCATCAGTAGGATAAGGACTTCATCAGATGCAACTCTTTAACCTTGGACTTCTCAGCCTCCAGAACCATAAGAAATAAATTTCTTTTTTTTAATACATTACCCAAGCCTCAGGTATTCTGTAATAGCAACAAATATTTGAGACATCCTCTGTGCATTGGTTTCCTCATCTTTAACATAAGAATAATAATTGTACCTATATCAAAGAATGATATAAGGACTAATTGAAGTGAGTGCAAACAGGGCATGGAAAAAAGTCTGGCACATAATAAGTACTATGAAATCATTGGCTCTGATTATTATTATGAATTGGCTTTAATATTGCTTCTTTTGTAGTTACATACCTCCTAGTTTAGAAGAAACCAGTGTTTGTTTGCATGGGAGAAGGAGATAGAACATATAAACTCATTCTATGTCTGAAAAGTACAAATAATAATTTGCAACTTTTGTGCTCACTCTGTTTTCAACAATTTATGTTTTGAAAGACATAAATATACCTGTAGATTTATTGATGGAAAAAATATTTTTCTACCTAAGCCTTTCATGCTTATTTACAACAAATGGAGTAAAATTAGAAGACTAAATCAAGTTATATTGAAGGCCTCCCCTTATATATAAGCTCAATAAAATTATATGTATATGAGAATGTCTTCAATATAACTTGATTTAGTTTTAAAACTTTAATACCCAATGCTGCGAATAAGATTCATCATTAAAAACAAACATTAATTTCCATGGCAATAACTCATTAATTGAAATTAATTGATTACTTTTAACAGACTTATAGCCAAATGTTAGGCAGAGTCCAAGTTCAAACATATTGAATAGCCAGTGGACACATTTAAATCCCCAACAAATTGTGACACAAATCAGAATCCAGCGGTCACTTCTGCCCCAATGACTTTGTCATTTACCCAGCTCTTCTTCCTCCCCTGGCTCAGCAGCCACACCCACCCACTTCTCCTAAAAATGTCAGATACTGTAATTTAGTGCTTCCTGCAAATGAAATAGCATTTAGAGGCAAATTTAAACCTTCAAATGAGTACAGTTTTATATGAGTGATAAAGACAAGAATTAGAGACAGAAGATAAGACTCCTCTTTTCTGCCTTCAGAATAGCATTTCCTTTCTGCCCTTGCACAGGCCCTTTTCTCACTGAGTTCCATAATTGTTGGACTGTCACACCTCAGCTACCACCCTGGTGTGGACCTTCACTCCTCCACATTCCTACTCTCTCAAAGCCAGATCTACCCTCTGATTCTGAGCCCGCCAGTGAATCTTGGCAGATGCTTGCCTCAGCTACCTCTCTCATTCCCAATCGCTTTCTGTTTCAAAGTCTCATCAGTTAACTTGGCTTTCTTTATCACCCTTGTCTCTCAACCACAGAGAATACCCATGTATTCAATTAGACCTTAAATCAGTTTTATTTATGATTTAATATATAATACATATGGCATTATCTGTGGACCTTCCAGTCTATGATCTAGAAACTAAGAAATCAAGGCTAAATACAAGAATTCTATGCTTTGAAAGATCTCACAATTCAGCCAGGAAGCATTATCTATACAGTCACTAAATTGTTGTAAGTGTAACAAAAGAAAGCCTGCAAAGTTCCAGGGAACACAGAGCACAGGATGATTGGAGATCAGTGATTGAGATCAAGTGCCAAGACTTGACATTGAGATGAGTCTAAAAGGACAAGACTAAGACCATCAGCAGAAAAAGCCTGGGTGGGTTGGGAAATAAATTTTAGGCAAATGAAATTATATTAAGAAAGCTTACGAGATGAGCCAGTCATAGTGATGCACCCTTATAATCTCAGCATTCCAGAGACTGAGGCAGTAGGATCTCAAGGTCAAGGCCAGCCCAGGATACATATGGTGAGATCTATCTCAAAAAACAAAAACAAATGGATGAAAAAGCATAAACAATTACTGATTTCACCCTAATTTTACTAATGCCTTTCATCTACATACATTTGCTATTTTTCTTTTAATTTGTATTTCCCACTTATCCCTGCCTGCAGACATACCACTGTGGCTTCTGATCCCTTCAGATCTCGGAGGCTAAGCAGGGTCTGGCCTAGTTAGTACTTGGATAGGAGATTGCCTGGGAACACCAGGTGCTGTAGGCTTGGAAGAAGGACCTGGCAACCCACTCCCAAAAATCAATCTGCCATTGAAAACCCTGTGAATAGCAGAGAAGCAGGAACTATACTGCTTGCCTGTTGTACATAGGGTGGCTATGAGTAGGATACTGACTCAACAGCACCTAACAACAACATATCGCTACTACAATTTTAAAAATTAACATCTAATTCTAGACCCTATTTTTTGACTTACCACCCCATAAAAATAAAACATTCAATCAAAGCATAATCCCCAAAGTGAATCATTTAATAAATTATATTTAAATTCCTAGCTAGACATTTCAAAAAGAAAAAAAAATGTAACATGTTCAATATGGTTCAGGTATTGAGGTATAATTAAGAAAGTATACAAGTATAGACATGAAAATATTGTGGGAATTTTTCCATAATCTTAGAGTGAGAATACCCTAAGTGTGACATCAATACCAGAGAGTATAAAAAGGTTTAAACAATTTGATTAAATAAAATAAAATCTAGATACTTGGCAAAAGAAAAGCATGACTAAGATAAAAATGACATTATGAATTTGACTCCTGAAATTCAGTTTCCATGTTTTTTAGTCTGCTTTCTACCTCTGTAACTGAACAGTAGAATTCCAGAATCTCCAGGAATTGCTGAGATCAACTAAAAATTACTAGCTCTTGGGTGCACTCTGGCTTTCTTTGGACTCAGCCAGTGAGGGAGAAAAGTGGCATCAGGGTTTTTCTTTTCCTTGACTTTCCCTTGGTTGGCACTTAAAACTTGCTGTCCAACACAGTCCATGTTTATTTTTAATTCTCAGTTTCTAAAAATCTCTCCTTCTCCCTGTCCCTTCACCCTAAGGTAGTCTGCTCTCCGTTTACTGCATGATTCTCGGCAGACATCTACCCTCTACCATCTAAAACAAGTTCTGCGATCTTCATCATTGCCTTTTTTCTCAACATATCCTAATTCTTGCCATTTGTTTTCTCCTGGGATCCTGACAGATACACAGGAAATAAATTGAAATGTCTGTAACAAAGATTAATGTTTAGAATATACAACACAGGGAAATAATAATTGTGATTTTAATGTAGCTGCTCTTTGTTGACTATTCCTTGCCAATTACCTTGCAAAGCATATTTTAAGAACTATCCATTAATTTTCAAAGAAATCCTACAAAGATTCCAATTTTAAAGTAAGCAAACTAAAACTCAGAGAGATGAAATACCTTGCTCAGGGTCACATGTTCAGTAACAGAAGAATTGGTATCCAAACCTCATCTGATTATGTATTCACAGACTTAGCTGCACTGCTATACTGAGAAGCATAAGAAAATTGACTTGAATAATAGCAACAATAGCTAGCACTTTTATAGGCAGTACTGTACATCAGGAACTTTTCTAAAGTATCTTATTTATATTATCTCATCTAATCCCCTGAAAAGCTTTATAAGGCAGAAAAGCTAAGTTACATACTCAGGGGTCATATTGCAAGCAAATAGTTTTCAAAATGACATTGCTGACTTGACAGTCTGGAAGCTTTGCCTCTACACTTATTGGAAATAGAGAATCTACTAGAAAAGAAATACAAATAAATATACTCAATATTTTAAATAATAATAGAATTGAAAATAACATTGACATATTTGTTTTTGTCTATTACCCTGGCCAAAATTATCAAGATTTAGAAAAAAGATTGAAGGAAATTGGACATTGCCATATGCTATTAGTGGAAGTAGTATTATAATTGATATTATTACTCTATTTAGTTTACTTATTTATTTATTTGCAATACTTAGGGTTTGAACCCAAGGCCTTGCACATACTTTACTATTGAACTGCACCTCAACCCCTTTTTTATTTTTTATCTTGAGACAAGTTCTTGCTAAGTTACACAGGCTGCCTCTGGCCTCAAACTTGCGATCCTCCTTCATCAGCCTCCTGAATCACTAGGATTACAGGTGTGTACCACATCAAATTTATTACTCTATTTTTAAGCCAAATCATTAGGGAATCTGTTAAATAAATTGTGGAATCATGACTATCAGAATTAAATTGCATAGATTACATTATCAACACTAAATTTCATAGATATATTAATAAGGAGATAAATCATGTTTTTCTATTTAAAAAAGCTCATAAACAGTATGTATAATAGTATTCTGTGTCCATAAACTTGCACATACCATACAGTAATATCCAGAAGGCATTCACTAAGATGTTAACAGTGATCACTTGTGTACAGGGCCATGCTGAGCCTTACGGTGCCTATGTGAATTTAAAATGCCCCTCTGGGATTTGTAGGCTGAATGTTTGTTTCCATTGGCCCTCTGCACCAGTTGTCTAGATGTAAGAGAATTTGCTCCAGGGTATATGGCACCTGCTTCTGGGTATTATTATACATTAAATATTTTTAATCAGAAAATAAAAATATCCTTTTTAGTTTGGAGAAAAGTAAAAGGATATCCCTTATGAATTTTTCCTGTAGAATCTACAATTAAGTTTGTACTTTAACTATCTGATTTTAATTTGTAGTAATAAATACAACTATTGACTTTACATCTTTTCTCCAATTTAGACCTCATGATTGATCGCCTAAACTACATTCCACCAATACTCTCAATTCTGTTCTTATGCCAGAACCTCTGAGAAATACTCTAGCCCTTGGTCAATTTTCAGATTCCTCTAATTCAACCATATACCAAGCATAATGAGTTCTTTTGGAGATAATCATACACTTTAGTGAGTAATTTCCAAACTCAATCAGTTTCAATGTAAATTACACTAAAATCTTTTTCTTGCTCTTGTTCCAATCTCCCACTCCTTCATAAAAAATTCCAAGTTTTCACCATGTTTTGCAAGCATTCTATCCCATATTCAACTTTCTTTTTTCAAAGTCTGAATTTCCACCCACTTAATCAAGGATATTAAAAGCATCAACACCAATTACCTCAAAACAGAAGTATCTGCCTCTCATCTATATTGTGTCTTCTCAGACTAACTTCCATCTATGTCTTTAATCACATATCCTTTTTCTTCCATTGGGCTTTGTACCATCTTCTTTATACCTCAAGAGCTTTACTTTGTATTATTTTTTCTCCCTCAAACCTCTCTCAGCATATCATGCCACATATGTCCAAAGTACCTCCTTCTTTTCCTTCCCACTTAAGCCTCTTGAAAAACATTATCCTTTTCCCATGTCTTTCTTTCCATTTACTTTGCACCACTAAACTATCTTCAGTGATCTCCACTTCTTTGAAACTAATTGCCCAAAGTAATTTATTTTACCAAATCCAGTTGACACTTCTTATAGTCATTCTATAACTGGATCTCTGCTACTTTTGATATAGTTTTCCACAGATTACTTCTTTAATATTCTCTATTTTTGTGACTTCTGTGATATACATTGTCTTCTAATATTTTGACAAGCCTACAGTAGGATATAAGATTATTTCAGTCTCTTTGTCATACTTTCCAAGTTCCATTTTACTATGACTCAGATATGGTTTAAGTTTGTCTCCATAATTTCATGTGTTGGAAGCTTGTTCCCCAGTGTAACAATTTTAAGAAATGTAATGAGACCCTTGAGAGATGGAAACTATAAAATATTAACAATTATTCAAGTCATAAAGAAGAAAATGTGGACAAATGATTGGGTAATTGGGTCATGGGAGGCAACACACACACCAGGGACTAAGTAGTTCTCGGGGACTTCACCAGGGAGCAACACAAAGTCCACACACTCTTGTGAAGTTGGCATTCTAGTTTATGTTTGTATGTGGTAACATAAATCAGACACAGGCAGATATTTTGTGACAAAATAAATAAAAGAAAACACCAAATTGTGACATGTGCTATTCAGAGAGATTTTTATAGAAAAAAAAGGATAAGAGAAGGGCAAATGGAATCAGCAAATCTAGACAACTCTTTCAAGAAGTTGTGCTATTAGAGGTAGGAAGAAAATGAGGTGATAACTTGGAAAGGAAGTAAGGCCAAGAAGTAATTTGTGTGTCTGTTCATTATACTTGCTTTATTTTGTTTTTAAGATGATGAAATTTCTTCATGCTCGTTATAAATTTCTGTAAGCCACCATTATCAACTTCACTGTAGGATGTGGAAACTTCTATGGCCCTTGCTTCCTTACTCATGGTCCATGAATCATTATCAACTACCAGATTCACCTGTTTTCTTGAATCCAGCTCCTTCTCTCCACCTCTATTACTTTTGTTTTTGTACAGACACTTACCTAGAATGTTCTCCACTCTTCTAGATAGGATCTCCAATCTGATTGTTGTTGTTGTTAGATACCAGTCGAGTTGGGTCTAACTTGTAGTTGGACAACAGAACAAAACACTCCCCAACACTGTGCCATGCCAAGCACTGTGTCAATGCTTCTCTGCTATTCATAGGGTTTTCAATAGCTGATTGTTTTGAGATTGTTCTCAGGATCAGCTGCCATGTCCTTTACTCATTTTTGTTTTGCTAAGGATTGAACCCATGGCCTCAGAGCCCACAGAACAAACACTCTACCCACTGTGCTAAACCTCAGTCAAATTCCCAATCTTGTTGTTCTTGTTAGGTGACATCGAGTCATCTATGACTCATAGCAACCCTCATAGGGTTTTCAATGTCTGATTGTTTCAGGATTGCCTCAGGAGTGGATTGTCATGTCTTTCTCCCATTTTTGTGGTGCTAAGAATTGAACCCAGGTCTTCAGAGACTGCAGAGTGGCAGTATACCAACTGAGCTAAGTCCCAGCCCCATTCCTAATCTTAGCATCCTTTAAATTTTTCTTCAAATTGATGCCAGAGTCAAGCAGATGGAAATACAATTATCTTAATACTTTCAGTAGAAGGCCTATTTCTCACTCACTACAGAATTAAATTGAAGTATTGTAACTTAATGGGAGAAGGACATGGCAATCCACTCCCAAGGCAATGCCAAAACAATCAACCATTGAAAACCCTCTGAGGGTCACTGTGAGTCAGACACAACTGCCTGGCAACTAACAATAACAACAGCATTGTAACTTAAGGAAAGAAGTTCCATCAACATCCTTCATCTCATCTCACTTCTTGCTTTAATACGTATCAGTGCTGTGGAATAGGCTTTTATGGATACAATTATTGTTTCAGACAGAAACATGTTTCTGCCTGACTTTCCCATTTCTTATGGATATTTCCTATTCATAAGATTTAGATTAATATTCACTTGTTGAAAATGGTCCTTAAAATCCTAAAATCAAATTAAGCATACCATGTGCACAGTAGCCTGAATATGTGTGTACATGTGCTATTTTTATTAAATCTAAATTATCTACTTAAGTATTTGAGTCTACTAGTGTAGGACCAGTTAGGACAAGTCCTGATAAAATTTATTTTTGTTGTTCTGAGCAATTGCTAGTAACTTAGATGCACTGAGTTAACTGGTTGTTAATTTGAATACTAGCCCAGTATGCAGATCTGATATTCAATGACAATTTATATATTACAAATATCCTTTCCCAAATGGAACTTATATGCTTAGAAGGGCAAAATGCTAGAGAGAGGGAGAAACAAAAGGGAGAGAGAGAGAGAGAGAGAGAACAAAATGAAAACAAACAAAAATCTCATATACTTGGGAAACAGAAGAAACAGATCTAAAATTCCAGAACTGAACTGCTATCCTGTAAGCCACCTAGGCTCTCTGAGCCAGTGTCTCCAATTGGAAAAATGATGGGATAAGTACGTAGTTATGGTTTTACTAATATTTAGACATGTATTAAGGGGCTGGGATTTAGCTCAGTTGGTAGAGTGCTGCTCTGCAGTCTCTGAGGTCCCGAGTTTGATTCCCAGCACTGCAAAAATGGGAGAAGGACATGGCAATCCACTCCCAAGGCAATCCCAAAACAATCAGCCATTGCAAACGTTTTGAGGGTCGCTATTAGTGGGACACAACTCAACGACACCTAACAACAACAACAGCATACCTAGTGTGATGCCTGGAAAATATAAGAGAGAAATAATAATTTCTCTCTTATATTTAAATTTTAGATTCACTCACTCCTTGAATATTTATGACACATAAGCTCATGGTACAGGCAATATTCTATGCATTAGAATCTAACAATAATCAAGAAAAACATGATTCCTATGGTCACAGAATATACTCAAATGGAAAAGATTCAAGCTCAACAATTACACATTTATTATTTAACTACAATTGTGAGAAACACCCAAAAATCATATAATTATATGAAGGCATCAAACTTGCCATCCATAACTTTTCTTTCATTACCTCCATTGTATGTCCTTTGATTGTTATGTAGTTGTTTTGTTATTAAGTGCCAGGATAGAGTCAGGTGCCTCAATGGGGTCAGGACTGACTCATAATAACCCTATATACAACAGAACAAAACACTCCCTGACATTGTGCCATGCCTGGCACTGTGCCAGTGGTTCTCTGCTACTCACAGGTTTTCAATGGCTGACTTTCTGGAGTGGGCTGCCAGGTCCTTCTTCCTAGACTACAGCAGTAGGTGTTCCCAGGTGGTCTCCCATCCATGCACTAAACAGGCTTGACCTTGCTTAACTTTCAAGATCAGACAGGATCAGATGCCAGAGAGGTATGAATTTAGACATGTTCTTTGACCAGCAGTCAGTTAGACACTTGCTCAACAATATTACTTTTGATTTGGACATAATCTGCTTGTGACCAATATATATTAGGTGATCATTAAAGCAAAGAACTGGGTTCTATATCATTGTGGATGCCTGGAGGCATACCTTATTTTTGGTTGCCATGAGCTTATCAATGGAAACAAACACTTAAACGAGTAAATAAATAAAATAATAATGAGTATCACTGGAATTTAAAGGCAGAAATTCCTACCTTGAGAAAGTCATCTGAACCGGCCCTATCAGAATCAACAGAAGTTTAAAGCAGAACCTCACTCTAATATCTAACAACAATCACCAATAAATTATGAGGTTTAAATCTCAAAACCTTCCTTCCTATCCAACAGCCACCACATTATGTAATACTTTTATCATTTGTCATCTATATTATTGAAAAGGAATTCTATTGGTTTTGTGCTCTACTGCTTTCTTCTATGTAGGATGAATTTTGCAAAAGCATAAATCTGATCCTGTCACACCTCTGCATTCAATCATTTATTGGCATTTGAAGTTTTCAAATAAAGCCAGGCATTCTCAACATGGCATTTGAGCTTTTGCATGATTCAAGTGCCATGGTCTAATATCCTACTGAGCTGTCTGCATGCTGAAGCCTAGTCATAAGAATGTACAAATCCCAACTGGCCCCTGCCTCCTGTGATCATTCTGCTTTTCTCCCATTCTTCTACATTGTACTTTCCAAAATCCTACTACAGTTCTAAGTTCAGGTGACATGCTATCTTTTATATGGAGCCTTTGCTGACTTCCCTCCAATTTCTTAAAGTCATATTCCTCTGCTGCCATAAAACTCTCTGCCTACCTTTACATTAGAAACTATCTGAAGGGTTATGCAGACCCCCTGCTTAACTTGCCTTAACTTGTTTTAAATTGTTATCCTAACCCCCTGCTTAACTTGCTTTTCTTTGTGAAAATAACTAAGCAAAAGCTGCAAGTGTTATTACTGGACTGGTTTCACATAGGCCTGACATGCTGGTAACAAGGGAACAATATCAAGGAACCAAAAGGTACAAAGAAGTTCACTTAAGTACAGTTCTACCACAAAGAGTCCAGTCACTGACTGGTGAGCAGGGACAAGACTGTGCTAACCACACACTACCCTCCCTCTGGCCATTGGGACTTTCCCTCTAAAACCCTAAAAATCCTCTCCCAACACACCTACCCAGGGTAGATGTCGGTGTACATTGTCACATTGATCCAATTGCACCTGGGCACAAATAAACTCTAGCTTATTAGCTTCACATTTTGATTCTGCAGCCTGCTTTCACTTCACTGCGGCTGGGACCCTAAAACATACCCTAACACTATAATCTTTACTCACTTGTTTCCCTTTCATTCTCTTTCATTTGAATGTGACCTTTTGTAGAGCCATGGCTATGTTTCTTGTCTTTAATTTCCTATATCTAAAAGACTTCTCAGCATAACAACAAAAACAGTGTGAATACATAAATGATTTCTTGAAGTTATGATGGTGTTGTACATAATTCTGTAAACAAATCAATGTGGCTGTTAAAAAGGTGCTGTTGTTGCTGTTAGGTGCCATCAAGTCAGTCCAACTCATAGTGACCCTATGAACAACAGAACGAAATACTCCCCAACACTATGCCATGCCAGGCATTATTGTCAGTACTTCTATATTATCCATAGGATTTTCAATGGTGAATTGTTTTGGGAGTTTCCATGTCCTTCTCCCAAGCCTGCAGCACCTCATATTCCCAGACAGCCTCCCATCTAGGAACTAACCATGCTGACTCGGCTTAGCTTCTGAGATCACGCGGCATCAGATGACAGGGAACTATAGCTGCAGACAAAAAAGAAGGCACAAACTGTTAAAAGAGAGAAAACAACCTAATTGGGCAACAGCAGAAATTTGGAGGAGGAAAGCAAGCAATTACAATATTGAAAAAATATGGAGCAGAACCCTAGATGGAATTTTTTGTGATGATAAAAATTTTCAACTTTTCACTATCCAATTTAGTAGAAACTGGCCATCTGGACTATTGGACACTTGATGTTGCCAGTGTGGTTGAAGAACCAAACTTTGAGTTTGACTCTGTTCTAATTAATTGAATCTTAAATTTAAATAGCCACCACAGAGTCTTGGATAGCACAAAAGGGACAAGTTTGCAGAAGTCTTTGGATATCAAAGTAATGAGCAATACTTTCTGTAGGTAATACAAATAAATTGAAGTGCTCTAAGAAGAAAATTAACATAATCTAAAGACTATTTTATAGTGAGTTATGAAACCTAGATACTAATAAGCAATGGCATAAAAGTATGAAAATCATATATTGTCATAATTGGTCTTCTGGTTTATTTCTTCTACAAATTTTATTTTGTTTCTTACTTTGACTGGGTAATGAGGTGAAGAAAATGGATAATAATTTTTTATCTAATGTAAATTTTTATCTAATGTAAAATGATAATGTAATTTTGAGGAAATATTACTACTAGAATTAGAATAAAAAGCTTGAATATCAATTATTTTCTCCTTGTCTAATTAATTGGATAATAAAATGTACTAGTTCTAATTTTGAAAATATTTTGACTTTTCATTGCATACATTTCATATAATAGATAAAAATATGCTCAGGTGTTTGATTTGCATACTAAAAAAATTAACATTTTATAGCT
>VMDO01023350.1:0-31637 GCA_007922755.1 Pedetes capensis | reverse complement strand
AACTGTCTATTGAATCATTTTTTTAAAATGAAAAATAAAGAAGGGATAGGAAACAAAAGAACACTGACTTTTAGAAATATTTTAGACGTAATTATCTCTGCTTCCTTTCTTCCTTCTCCCAAGTATTTATTGGATGCTTAGTAGAAGTACATTTATGAGATTAATTGTAGGGCTAATTTAGATGGTGCTACTTTGAAGACCATACTTAAGCATACACTTGGGAATAATTTTTCTTTATCATCTACACATACTATAAGTTTTTTTTCTTCTTTATGTATTTTGTTTTATATACCATTTCAGAATGTTAGACTACTCCCACGTATGAAAACACCATTCTGCCAGCAATAGTATGGGTGAGCCTAGATCAAATAACATTTGAATTTAATAAGTCCATCAATAAGACAGGAAGCAACTACTAATGAAGTCACTTCTAAAACTTTATGGTACAATAAAATCATGTCATTCTAGAGAATAACACATTTGAGTATTCATTATAACAGCATATACAAGGTAAAATAGTACAGAATATTTAGTATTTGAAATGAACAGAAGTGCCATTGTTCATCCCACCACTAATGACCTCTTTGACCCCAGACAAATTATTGATAAACAACTTCATTTTTCTTCTTCCAAAAAAATGGAGCTAATGAAAATACCTTGCAAGTTTTTATGAAGAAGTAAAACAGATATAGCCTGCAGCCGTACCATTTTGGCATTTGATCCCCTTGGGTCTCAGAAGCTAACCAGGGGCAGGGCTGGTTAGTACTTGGGTAGGAGACCACCTCAGAACACTAGGTGCTGTCGGCTTGGGAGAAGGACCCAGTAGCCCACTCCCAAAAAACAATCAGCCATTAAAAACCCTATGAATAGCAGAGAAGCATTAACAATACTGTTTTGCCCATTGTAAGTAGGGTTGCTATCAGTTGGATACTAACTCGACATCACCTAAGAACAACAAAACAGATATAGGTCCAATAAATGGCCTTTCACATTATAGGCACTCAGTAATTTTATTTTCTTTTCCCCTTTCTGCTAGTCTTCTTCCCCTATTCCCTTTTATTATCTCTGCATCAACTATGTCCTTGAGAACAAAAATACTTACAGACTTTTATGTTTATAATGTGTAATCATGTAATATCTTTCACATTCAAAATGGATTCAGAAATGGATTGACCATGAATATTAATTTTAATTGATCCCTTGAAAGTGCTAAATTGGCTTTTCCTGTTTTTTTGTATTTATTTTCATATAAATCATTAAGGTTCTTATATGAGATAAAAAATGAACATTTGTACAATTCAAGAATTACATAAACTTAGAATTGGAAGGGACATTCAAAAGGAAAGTGATAAGCATCTATTCAAACAGTTGACAAATTGTGAGTGCTTACTATGTGCCGAGACACAGGTCCTTTCTTTACAAAGTTTATATTCTCATGGAGGGGGTATAAAATATTACATTTTTCTGGGCTCTTGTTTACAAGGAGCTAGTACAGATTGCGAGGTGAAGGAAAACCTATTTAAGAAAGTTATATTTAAGCAAACACTTAACCATGGGAAGGAATATACCCTATGGGGAGGGAGATGAAGAATCATAGGCCAGAAACAGCAATTGTACAGATACCAAGAGAGAACAACCTCAACCTATTGGGTGAACCACCATAACTTCAGTTAAGAACAGAAAAAAGGATGAAGTAATAAGACATGATGTCATAAAAGTAAGCAGGGACAGGAGTTTGTAGACCATGGTAAGTAGTTTGAGTTTTATTGTATATGTATTGGAAAGCCATTGAGGAATTTTGAGCAGAAGAACGGTAAAGCTCATGTATCCATTTGAAAGATAACTCTTGATGTTGTATGGAAAATATATGAGCAGTGAGCAAAAATGGAGGCAAGGAAGCAAGTTAGAAGGCACTATTGTAGTAAACAATTAGCAAGATGGTGACCTGTATTAAAGGTGGAATGAGAAGTGGTCAGATTTAGTTTAGATGTAATGGGACTTGGTTATGGATTAAAGTGTGAAGTGAGAGAACTCAAGAAATCATTTGTGACTCCTAAACTGGGACTTCAACAAGCAGTTGGAAGTTGATGTCATTTAGTGTGATGGAAAAGATATGGTGGAGAAAGTTTAGGGTCACAAAAATTTTGTTTTGCACTTGGTAAGGTGGACATGACTATTTGACATGCAAGAAAAGATGGTAAGTAGTCAATCAGATACATGACTCTTGAGATCAGTGGAACAGAACTCAACCCAACAGAATGCCAAGAAAATGTCAGCTTATCTCTCTTGAAGGTCAATATTGTGTTTACTGTGATAGAACCAATGCTGTATTTTTAATGATTTGGCCAGGTTGAGGCAGAATGTCCCTGATGAATATTATTTTATTCCAAAAGGCTAGCAGAAAGTCTAGAAGTCTAGCAAGAACTGATGAGGTGAAACAGGGAAAAATAAATGAAAGTAGAATTCAAGGGAGATGCTTTGAAGATTTTTCTTCAAATATTTCCCTCTCAGAGACATCAATTATCCAAGGAGAATCAACACCGGGAAAAAGTCCAAGCTGTTTCCTTTTCCTCCAAGTTGCATATTGAAACCCCTTCATGCCACAGCCAGTGATTTCTTCCTGCCACTTCTCAGGTTGACTCTCTTTTCTATAGTTCTGGTTTAAGACAAAACATTGGAGCAGAAGGTGTAGGCAGCAACAGAGGTTACCATTGAACCCCCTACGTAAGTTACCTTTGAAAATATGTAATTACCCCACCAAGGTTCAACTGACCCCATTACTCAAGTGACTGATCCCCCTTAGAGTACTTCCTTATTGTGTAATAATTACTCATTAAAGAACAGAGAGACCTGTTTAGAGCCTTGAAGGAGAATTTCAGGACATCAAAGTCACAAGTGGATTCCTTTGGGAAATTGCTGATGAAATACAATAACCTAGCACTTAGCAATCCACGTAAAGAGGAAAAGAATTGCACTATGAACTCTGATAAGTATAATTAAGAGAAATTTAGGTTGAACTACAAATAAAGCACAGACTTTGGAGTCAGTCAGAAGTTGGTTATATTTTGAGCATTACCACTTATTGAGTTTATCCTTAGGAAATCTACTTAACCTTTGTAAACTTGTTTCCTTTCCTGAAATGGGCATTACGATACATCTACCTAAAAAGTTGCAATGGGAATTAGAAAAAAGTGTGTACATGTGTGTGTGTGTGTGTGTGTGTGAGAGAGAGAGAGAGAGAGAGAGAGAGAGAGAGAGAGAGAGAGAGAGGGAGAGGGAGAGGGAGAAAGAGAGAGAGAGAGAGAGAGAGAGAGAGAGATTGCAAGAGAAAAAGGGGGAGGGAAAGAAAATTCATACTGTGCCAGGCACATATGCTAGATCATAATATGATATAGTAAATGATAACATTATCTTACAGGAGGTAGGCTTAAGAGGAATCACCATCTCACTGCTCAATCCTACTCAATACCTTTGCTTATAACATCTTGTAGCTATCTCATTGCCCTGGGCTCTCTCTTCTTCCCTTTGTACATCCACTTGTCATTCAACTTAAAAACCTAGTTAAACTAAATGCAAGGTGGTGTCCTAAATTGCACCCTGGAGAAGAAAAAGGACATTCGTGAAAAAACTAGTGAAGTCTCAATTAGATAATGTGCTGATGTTTCAATTTTGACAACTGCACCACACTAATGTAAGATATTAACGTCAGGCAAAACCAGTTAAGAGGTATCCTGTAACTCTCTGAACTGTCTTTGTAGTGTTTCTATAAAACTAAAATTATGCCAAAATTAAAAGTTATTTTAAAAATTCACACTCTAATCTTTCTTGAAGACTTCCTTTCCTATAACAACCCTCTTTGCCTCCTACACCTTTCCTTGGATATAATACATGACTACCATGTGCTTTATTTTCTTCATCTGTATAATGATGAGAAAGTGCATAAACCACAATTAAGAGAAGCCTGGGCAGAGGTGTTATACTGTATGTGCATGCACATTTGTGAGTGAGAGCACACGTGTTTGCCTGTGAGAATGTGGGTGCAGGAGACCTAGGGAGCTACTGAATAGCAGAGCTGGAATTGGCACCCAGGCTGTCTAGTTCAGGTTTCTCCTCTTAACCATTTTATGCCACCTATAAGAATACTACATATTTTTGTAATAGATGTTTATAAAGTAACTCATTAAAATATGTACCCTTTCTCTTCTCAGAAATAACTATTAAATTTGTTCATGAGAAATGAATATTTCGTATATGAGTACATACATGTTTACTAACATAAATTGATGTTCAGCTCCACCTTGTTTAATACACACACACATATATTTGGCATATATATGTACACATACACACATATACATATAGATAAAAATGGATCTATTTAGATCTCCCAGCTTTTAAAAAATAACTTTCAGGGAATTACTTGAAGTTATTATTAAACATTATAATAAAGATTGATGTTATTATTATTTGGGGCTCTTAATAAATTTTACACCACCTTTTTTTTTTTTCAGTAGAAGGGGGTTGAACCCAGGGCATTGCACATATTTGCAAGAGCTCTACCACTGAGTGGCATCTTCAGGCCCTTTTTTATTTTTTTATCTTGAGACAGGCTTTTGCTAAATTATGCAGGCTGCCCTCTGGCCTGGAACTTGCAATTCTCCTGCCTCTGCCTCCCAGGTTCCTAGGATTACAGGCATGTGTGACCATGCCTGGCTTCCACAATCATTTATTTATTATTTGTTCCTCAAAATTTGCATCCAAGTGGAAATTGAATTTTCCATGTCTAAAAGTTTCCTACTTTCTCACACTTGTACAAATTATGACTTCACTAGCTCATACAAAATAGATGAGTGATTGGAGAACCATTTCTATTTTCTTAAATTATATAATTTCTACAAATAAGAAATAAAGGACATGTTTATACTTAAATATTAGGTATTATATTATGTTCAAAATAAACCAGAAGAGAGAAGAGTATGCTTCCCTTCTAAACTATTCTTTTCTATATCTGAAAAAAATGGGCCTAGAAGAGGGAGTGAAAGATGAAGGAAGGAACAAATCTGACTGCTACTCACCATGGCTCAGGGGAAAGTTTAAATTAAAGTAGGAAATGAATGAGTTTCAATTTTTAATTTGGATTGGATTCCATTTTCTCATACCTTAAAATAAAAGCTATGGGAGTAACTCAAGATGTCATCAAGAAACGAGAAAAGGAAATTCACCTTTTTATGATCAAAGGTAAACATGGATGGGAAAATAAATACAGATTCAGGTTTGTATCCAAAGTTAAATTGGTTACTTTAATAGAGAAGTCAAGTTTAATTATGTATCCAAAAATTTGTTGCTTTAAATTCAAATTTATAGAATACATTGTTGATTAAGGTTTGATTGTTTCTCTGAAAATTAATAAGGGAAGCCCGAATAATGAAAGCCGCTTGCAGCTGTAGCCCTGTGGCATCCAATTCCATTAGATCTCAGAAGCTAAACAGGGTCAGGCCTGGTTAGTACTTGGATGGGAGACCACCTGGGAACACCCTGTAGGCTTGAGAGACAGACCCGGCAACCCACTCTCAAAAATCAATCTGCCATTAAAAACCCTATGAACAGCAGAGAAGCACTGACAATAGTGTTTTGCCTATTGTATGTAGGGGTCGCTATGAGCCAGATACCAACTCCAGGGCACCTAACAACAACAACAATAATGAAAGCCAGTGAAATCCAAATCCAAGTCCTGAATTCCTCTTGTATTTCATATCATTCCACACACACAAAATGAGTGCTTAGTTATTGATCTCCTCCTATTGTTTTTTCAACAATATAGATCACATATATTTTCATTGGTACTTTAAAAAAGACCTCCATGGTCATTGCTTATTATTTCACTGTTTTTATTATTATCACACAGTCACTTTATCAAAATGTACTTAAAATAAAATTGGAACAGGTATAATACATTTATCTAATTAAAAAAAAATTTTTTGAGTGTAGTTTTTGAAGGTTCATAAATGAAATTATGTTGTTGGGTGCCCTTGAGTCAAGTCTGACTCATAGCAGCCCTCATGAGGTTTGCAATGGCGGATTGTTTACAGGATTGCTTTGGGAGTAGATTGTCATGGGCTTCTCCCATTTTTGAGGTGCTGAAGATCAAACCTGGATCTTCAGAAAGTGTGGAGGAGCATTCTTCCAATTGAGCTTCACCTCAGCCCAAAGGAAGTTATGCTAGCCAAGAAAGAAGTAAAAGTTTAACTAAAGTTCAATGCATTCTTTAATATAAAAATATTATCTGCTGAATAATTACTAAAATCTGCATAATTTTCCATATTTATTTTGAAAAGTTAATTGAAATTAGATGAAAGGGTTTTATTTAGTCTTGTGGAATTAGCCCAGTATGTTGATCCCATCATCCCCTCAGCTTTTTTAGGATTGCTTTGCTCTCTGCCATGATTAGTCTTAAATCCAAAGCACATATTACTGGTAGGAATAATCTAATACAAAGTAAATTCATCAATGACTAACAATGAGGAAATTAGCATTATTGTTAACCAATATGCAAGCTTAATGAAATCTTTGGAAAATTTAGATCTGTATGACATAATTAAAGGGAAAATAGACTTCATAGATATAATAAGTTTTTAAAAGCTCCAAGCACCAGAAACTAAATTGGGAGAAGTTGATATCAACATTCTTTCCATTTAAAAATTTGACCTTTTCCCATCTTGCCCACCTACATATAAGCTGGAGGGTGTTTGTGCACATATGAATGTCTCCAGCATTCAACTCATTTTAAAACCTCATCACTTTTAGGTTGTGACATAAATACTAACTTATTCTAAGTTATGATCTATTGATGCAAAGTAAAAACAATAAGGAAAATCAGGCAAGTTCTTTGCATGTACTGTCTCATTTAACCAAGTACTCATCTGCCTGAAGCTACACAGAAAATTTAGACAACGTATCCACCACCATAAAACCAGCAAGTGGCAAGACCAGGATTGAAACCAGGACATATATATCTTCCAAGACAGTGCCATTTTTCAGTAGGCAAATTCCTGGCTTCCTGGAAGTAGAAGAATATTGTTACAGAGTTTCACAGAAAGAATTCTAAAAGAAGGCATGTTCTGGGCTTCATGTGGACCATATCTCAGAACTTCATGGAATGAGTCTTCGAAAGGCAGAGGGCAGGGAAAACTCACTGGAAAGACACTTCAGCATTAAATGCATTTAGGCCTTTTGTCAAATTATTTCCTCATAGTGCTCCAATGAAGTTTCAAAAATGATTTTAATCAGTCATTTTGAGAGGATCTAGAACAAAAAATCCAGGAAGATAGACTAGATATAGCAGAAAGCTTGAGTATAGTGTTGGCGACATTTGTCTATAGAATCAGTTGAAGATACATTTTGGGAGTAATTTCTGTAAATCTTCATTTAATATGCGTAGAGTTTCTGGTCTCATATAGTAGTAGAAGTTACAGATCTAAAATAGAAACAAATATATGTGTATATACGTGTGTATGCTTCATCTAGCAGTAAATGTTGAAATCATAAAGAAATATTTCTTTTTAATTTATATTTAGATACTATGCACAGAAAATGCCCCTAAAGAAACATATTAAATAACAGAGATTGTTTCTTTGGCTTGGGATTATGAGTGATTTTTAACATTTTATTTTCCTTTTCTTAATTTTACAAATGTTCTACAGCAAACATGTTTTTGTGTGTGTGAGGAGGAACAAACAATTATACACAGAAAACTTGAGACAGAATGATAGAAATTAAACTGTAGGTAAGAGTTATTTCTTAAAAATAAGAAATAAATACCATATCACACCAAAAGGTATCACCTCTGACTTGTGAATAGGACAAAATGTAGCAGACATAAGCAAAACCTACAATTTTTGGATTCAACCTGTCCCCATTTTTTTTAAAGAAATAAAAATGAATTAAACCGTTCAAATTCTGACTACCTATACAGTAGATGATTTGGGTACCTGTTCTGAAATATCAACGATCATGTGTAGACCCTAAAGGAGACATTTCACTCTGGCTTTATTAACAAAATACTTCCTGAATAAATATTTTGTTTTTCACCTAATGAACATTACAAAATTTTTACTTGGTTGTGCATTCCTTTATTGTATGCCTGTTAAAATAATTCTTAGAGCCACATGCATGACCTAAAAAAAAAATCTTCAGATCACTGATACCTAGAAAAGTGTCTTAAATAGGAAACTAAAAGCACTAGGCTTAAAAGAAAAAAGAGATAAATTGGATCTCATTAAAACTGAACTTTTTGTTCATCAAAAGAAATCATTAAGAGAATGAAAAAAGCCATAAACTTGGAGAAAATAGTTCTAATATGTACATTGAATAAGCATGATAGAATCTGGTGAGACCAATGACCTTTTCATTGCAAATATATTTTCTTCACCAACATAAACAGTGACTATACACATGGAATTTACAAGATGGAACATACAAGAACCAAACTGACTACATTTGTGGAAAGAGACAATAGGAAAGCTCAATATCAAAAGTCAGAACAAGACCTGGTTCTGATTGAAGATCAGGCTATCAGCTGCTCATATGCAGGTTCAAACTGAAATGTGAGAGCCAAGTTATGACCTTGAGTATATCCCACTTGAATTCAGAAACCACCTCAAGAACAGGTTTGATATGTTAGATCATTGTGGGCATGACATCAAAGACATCATTCATGAGGAAACCAAAAGGTTATAAAAAGACAGGAAAAAGAAAAGACCAAATTACATGTCAGAGGATACTCTGAAACTTGCCCTTGAACGTTGAGCAGCTACAATAAAAGGAAACATGATGAAGTTAAAGAATTAGACACAAGATTTCAAAGGGCAGCTTGGGAAGACAAAATCAAATACTATAGTGAAATGTGTAAATAGCTGAAGATAGAAACCCAGAAGGGAAGAACACACTCAGTTTTTCTCAAGTTTAAGAAATTGAAGAAAAAGTTCAAGGCTCAAGTTGCGATAGTGAAGGATTTCATACGGAAAATATTAAATGACACAGAAGATATCAAAAGAAGATAGAAGAAACACAGAATCATTATACCAAAAAAAAAAAAAAATCAGTGGATGACCAACCATTTCAAGAGGTTGCATATTATCAGAAACCAATGGTACTGAAGAATGAAGCAGAAGCTACTTGAAAGGAATTGATGAAACACAAGTCTGCAGGAATTGCTGGAATACCAATAGAGATGTTTCAACAAACAGATGCAGCACTGGAGGTGCTCACTTATTTATGCCAAGTGATTTGGAAAGCAGCTACCTGGACAACTGACTGGAAGAAATCCATATTTGTCCCTATTCCCAAGAAAGGGGATCCAATCACATGTGGAAACTATCGAACAATATCATTAATATCATATGCAAGCAAAATTTTTCTAAAGATCATTCAAAAGCAACTACAGCATTACATAGATAGGGAACTGCCAGAAAATCAAGACAGATTCAGAAGAGGGCGTGGAACCAGGGACATCATTGTGAATGTGAGATGGATATTAGCTAAAAGCAGAGAGCACCAGAAAGATATCTATCTATGTTTTACTGACTACACAAAGACATTTCACTGCATGAATCATAATATATAATGGATAACGGATTTAGCTCAGTTGGTAGAACGCTGCACTGCACTGAGATCCCTAGTTCAATTCCCAGCACCGCAAAAATGGGAGAAGGACCTGGCAATCCACTCCTAAGGCAATCCAAAAAAAAAAAACAGTCAGCCATTGAAAACCCTATGAGGGTCGCTATGAGTCAGATATCGACTCGACAGCACCTAACAACAACAACAAATGGGAATACCAGAGCACTTAATTGTATTCATGAGGAATCTGTACATGGACCAGGAAACAGAACAAGGAAACATTGCCTGGTTTAAAGTCAAAAAAGGTGTGCATTATGCCTGTGTCTTTTCACCATATACTCCCATTGCTATGCTGAGAAAATAATACAAGCTAGACTTTATGGATTCCTGCAGTGGTAGCCCTATTGCATCCGATCCCATCAGACCTCAGGAGCTAAGCAGGGTAAGGCCTGGTTAGTACTTGGATGGGAGACTGCCTGGGAACACCAATGCTATAGGCTTGGGAGACGGACCCAGCAACCCACTCCCAAAAATCAATCTGCCATTGAAAACCCCATGAACAGCTGAGAAGCACTGATAATAGCGTTTCGCCTGTTGTATGTAGGGTCGCTATGAGTCAGATACTGACTCGATGGCACCTAACAACAACAGGACTTCATAGAGAAGAATTTGGCATCATGACTGGAAGAAGACTCATTAACAACTTGCCTTATGCAGATGATAGATCTCTGCTTGCTGAAAGTGAAGAGGATTTAAAACATTTACTGATGAATATCAAAGAACACAGACTTCAGTATGGATTATGCCTCAACATCAACAAAACATAAATCCTTACAACTGGCTGAATAAATAACTTCATGATATATGGAGAAAAGATTGAGGTTGTCCAAGATTTTGCTTTACATAGTTCTACAATGAACACTCATCAAAGCAGAAGTCAAGAAATCTAAAGACACATTACATTGGGAAAAGCTGTTGCAAAAGACCTCTTTAAAGTGTTGAAAAGTAAAGATGTCACACTGAATATACCACGTTCTGCAAAGAAAACCAACACAGCTGGTGCAGTGGCACATATCTGTAATCCCAGAGACTAGGAAGGCAGAGACAGGAGGATCACAAGTTTGAGACCAGAGGCAGTCTAAGTAATTTAGTGAGACCTTGTCTCAAAAAGTAAAAAAAAAAAAAAAAAATGGGCTTAGGGTGCAGCTCAGTGGTCCAGCATTTGCAAAGCATGCAAGTGCAAGGCCCTGGGTTCAACCCTCAGTACCGCCAAAAAAAAAAAAAAAGAGAGAGAGAGAACCAACAGATCTGCCCTAGAAGTAGTGCAACCAGAGTGCTCCTTGGAAACAAGGGTGGCTAGACTGAGTCTTACATATTTTAGACATGTAGTCAGGAGGAACCAATCCCTGGAGAAGAACTTCATGTTTGGCAGAGTGACAGGTCAATGAAAAAAAGTAAAACCTTCAACTAGATGGATTGACACAGTGTCTGCAACAATGAGCTTAAATTTTAAAAAGATCATGTGTCTGGCACAGAGTTGGAGAGTGTTTTGTTCTGTTGCACATAGGGTTGCTGTGAGTTTGATTCAATTTGATGGCACCTAGCAACAACAACTTTGGGAATTGTTTTTTAAAATCCTACGATCCAGGTCCAGTGGTACATTCCTATAATCCTAGTAATTTGGGAGGTTAAGGTAGGAGGATAGCAAGTTTAATGCCAGAGGCAGCCTGTGCATCTTAGTGAGACCTTGTCTCATAATAAAAAAAATAATAAAGAAGCTTGGCGGTGTGACTTGCTGGTAGAGCACTTGCCTAGCATGTGTAAGGCCCTATGTTCAACCCCCAGTACAAAAAAAAAAAAAAACATAAAACATAAAACAAAAAAGTTGTTATGCTTTACACAATTCTGTCCAAGTGACCACCAACATGAGTAGATTAGAAATATCCAAACTTTTGGCTTCCCTAGGGCCACATCAAATAAATAGGAATTATCTTGAGTCACACAGGAATTATATAATATAGTTAGTATACACATAACCCTTTTTATACTATTTTTATTGTTAAAAACAGAAATGAGATCAATATAAAACTAGTGGGAAATTTGCCCTTTTGTCTATAAAAATCTATCAATTTCTGTCTGGTTCAATAGAAGTGGTCACAATTCTTGGTGAATTCTCAAATAAATTTTGTGATGGTCAATTCCTGTTGTCTAGAACTGGGTTGGATTAGATTTTCAAACATATTGGCAATTTATGCATTTTATTTACCAAGTTGCCAAAAACTCATCAAAAACTCTGATGCACCCTAAGGTGGCTTTGAATAGCTGCAAATCACTTCATGCAGCCTGTGGCCAGGGGTTGCAAATGTCTGGTTTAAATGATTGAGATCTGATCCTCAGATAAACTTATGTAATGCTGTCAGAGGAGAAGACCTGTTTGCTCATAGTAAAATCACTCTAGTCATGCATAATACTTTGTTGAATCAAGTCTTAACTCTATGTCAAAAATTACTTTTAAAGTTTGTTTAGTAAAGGAAAATCAATTGTAGCCACTCATTGGGAGGAAATTAAAGAGGAAATGGTGCATATCAGATGGTGCAATGAGTCTTCATCTCATTGTGAAGCTAAGCAGTTTGTGGAGACACAATAGGTGTTATGAGACTTTCCCCAACATGAATTTTTGGTTTTGTTTGTTTTTGAGGCAGAATCTCATGGTATAGCCCAAGCAAGCCTTAAATTCATGATCCTCCTGCCTCAGCTTCCAAGTGCTGGAATTACAGGCATGGGCAACCATGCCAAGCTCCTAAAGGAATTTCCAAATATAAATAGTCTGACTTTTATGTCAAAGGCTGTCAGCTATGGCAGGTGATTCTCTCCAAGTTCTTTCAAACTTAACATGTTCCTTAACACATTTCAAATAGCTTCTGCCCCCAACCACCCCATTGAGATTGTTTACAAGATAACCTGCAGTCCTCTAGTTACCTGATCCAATATATACTTCTTTTAGTGTTTTCTCATTGACTACTCAATATTTTAACCCTCCTTTTTTTTTGAAAAACTTTCTGTCTTTAGCTTCTGTGACCCCTCACACTCTCTTGGTTTTTCTCCTAATTCTAGCATAGATTTCGTAGTGGCCTTTCTGAACTCTATCTTGCCCATCTTTTAAAACTTAACAGCAGTTGGGTCCTCCAGTGTGTCCCCTTTATTCTCCTTCTCTCTCGGGAACCCCATCTAAACCATTTAATAATTATGACTATCAAGCCTCTAGCTTCAGCCAAGTTCTCATTCCTCAGCTCCAAATTCTTCTAACTACCTAGCTAACACCTCTATTTGGTTTCCTGTAGAGTCTTCAAAACCAACAAGTAAATCTCTCTCCCTAACCTTATGCTTTTTTTCTTGTGTTGATGCTCTTAGTAAGCACACTATCCTCCATAAAAATGCATAAGCTGAAAGTTCTCTTTCAGCAATTCCTGCTTTCACACAATCAGCAAGTCTTTTTCATTTATCTGCTTATTAGCTCTACAATTCATGAACTATCTCACTTCTTTCAGTGACAGAAATGATTGTCTAGAGTTGATTCTATTCAAAAGAGCAATATCTGATTATGCCTTTTCTTTGCTTAATATCCTTCCTTGCTGCTAAAGATTTATGTCCCATAATGACTGCTAATGACTGTTTTTTTTTCTTTATTAGTAAATGATGATGGGGTACAGAGTAATACAGCATTAGCTTTTTCCATTATGCATCCTTTACATCACTTTTGGCAACACTTTCATCAACTCACAAAATTTATGGAGCCTTATGGCTAATATGTTGTTGTTGTTGTTGTTAGGTGCCGTCTAGTCGAGTCTGACTCATAGCGACCCTATGTACAGCAGATCGAAACACTTGCCGATTCTGTGCCAGGCAAACCATCTTATTTATGTTTAAGCCCATTGTTGCAGACACTGTGTTAATCCATCTGGTGGAGGGTTTTCCTCTTTTCCATGGTTAATATGTAGTAAATCTCAAATGCTTATTTGGGTTATATTCCCCTATTTTCTAATATACTCATGAAGTTGCACTGTTTATGTTGAGATTGTCTTCTCTCCATTTGTCCTCCACATTGACCCACCTCCCTATCTCATCTTCCCCAATCTTCACTTCCCTCTACTAGTTCCCTCCCTCCTTTCTACTCTTTATATTGAATGACTATTTTTCAAAAAGCATTTTACAGTGCAATGATTTCCATAGCATTAAATAAATACACTACAAGGAGAAATAGTTAAACCCTAAAAGTTGAGGCAAAGACACATTTACCAATTTACTTGACACAGGATAAATTTGATATGAATGCACTGTTCAGATGAATGTAAACCCTGTTGTTTTGCTGACACATGCCAAATTAATGTGACTAAGAGTTTCTTCAGCCTATTGTGAGCATGCACTATTAGCATTGTTGGCCTTTAGCTTAAACCTGTATATGTGGCTGTGTATGTGTGTGTGTATTCTTTATATTTTTAGTGCAGTTTGAGTGAAAGATAACCATGTGCCCTTCTACAGTTTAACTCCTTTATAGTTTACCATTCACAAAGAAGTATTCTTTCTTTGCTAAGTCCAATAAATCTTTTTTTTTTTTTTTTTGTGGTACTGGGGGTTGAACCCAGGGTGTCATACTTGCATGCTTTGCAAGTGCTGTACCACTGAGCTTCACCCCCAGCCTATTTTTCTTTTACTTTTTGAGATAGGGTCTCACTAAATTACGCAGACTGCCTCTAGTCTCGAACTTGTGATCCTCCTGCCTCTGCCTCCTGAGTTGCTGGGATTACAGGCGTGCAGCACCATGCCCGGCTAGTCCAATAAATTTTAAGAATATTGTACAGACAAACTGTATTTACTTTTAAAATCGTATTTCTTACAGAAATTTGTTTTCATTGTTCAAGTGATATACATTTTTGCATAAGTCAAAATTATTTATGAGTGTTGATTTTGGGTGCAACACACAATAACATTTCCTTCATAGATAGTGAATTTTAAAATTATTATTATTTAATGACTTTTTACTTACTAACAGCAGTATTTTCCAAAACAAAGTCACTAAATTAGGATGAATCACATTCTCCTCAATTTTAGAATAAACTCTGATTTACTTATCATGGTTTGAAAGGTACATAACCTAACCTATGCTTCATCTGAAAAGAATCTCCATTTCATATCTTAGCTTCTTAGTTACTTGGAACTATGGGAATCTTGCTCAAACTCAAGAGTTTGCATGTGATATTAATGATGTCATTTGATAATTTCCACATCCTGTTTGAACCCCTTCCTTGGGAATAGGCACAAACATGAATCTCTTCCAGTCACTTGTCCAGGTAGCTGTTTTCTAAATCTCTTGACAAAAACAACTTATCCCCTCCTGTGCTGCATCTGGTATGTTGAAATATCTTTATTGGTATTCCATCAATTCTTGGAGCCTTGTGTTTATCCAAGCAGCTTCCACTTTGTCCTTCAGTACCATTGGTTTCTGATCATATGCCACCTCTTAAAATGGTTGATCATCCACCAGTTCTTCTTGGTATAATGACCTTATGTATTCCTTCCATCTTCTTTTGATGATTCCTGCATCATTTAATACTTTCCCTGTAGAATCCTTCACTATTACCACTAGAAACTTGAATTTTTTTCATCAATTCCTTAAGCCTGAGAAAAATTGATTGTGTTCTTCCATTTTGGTTTTCTATCTCCAGCACTTTGCACGTCATTGTAATACTTGATTTTGTAATCTCAAGCTTCCTTTTAAAATCTTGTGTTTAGTTCTTTAACTTCATCTTGTGTTCCTTTTACTTTAGCTGCTCAAAGTTCAAGGGCATGTATCAGTCTTTTGACATGGTATTTGGTTTTTCACTTTTTCCTGTGTTTTTAATAACATTTTACTTTCCTCATGAATATCTTTGATGTTATGCCACAACTCATGTGGTCTTTGTTAGTGTCTAAAGCATCAAATCTGTTCTTGAGGTGGTCTCTGAATTCGAGTGGGATATAATCAAGGTCATAACTTAGCTCTCAACATTTGTTCTAATTTTGTTCTGTTTCACTTTGAACCTGCATATGAGCAGTTGATGGTCTGATCCACAATCAGAAACTGATCTTGTTCTGACTTTTGATATTGAGATTTTCCATTATATCTTTCCACAAATGTAGTCAGTTTCATTCCTGTATGATCCATCTTGGTGAATTCCATATGTAAGTCACCATTTTTGTTAGTGAAAAAATGTATTTGCAGTGAAAAGGCCATTGGTCTGACAAAATTCTATCATGCACTCTCCAGCATTGTTCTGTCATCAAGGCCATATTTTCCAACAACTGAGCCTTCTTCTCTGTTTCCAACTTTTACATTCCAGTCAAAATAATTCCAGTAATTATGAGTCCATCCTGATTTCATGTTCAATCTATTTCAGATTTCAGAAGCTGGTAAAAATTTTCCTTATCTTCCTTTGTAGCATTAGTATTGGGTAAATTTGAATAATAGTCATATTAACTGACCTTCCTTATAGGTATGTGGATATTATTCTATCACTGACAGCATTGTACTACTTCAGGACAGATCTTGAGATGTTTTTTTTTTTTTTGATGATGAATGTAACCCCATTTCTCTTTAATCTATCATTCACAGCATAGTAGACAATATGATTATTTGATTCAAAATGGCCCATGCCTGTCCACTTTAGCTCACTGATGCCTAGAATCTTGATGTTTATGTGCTCCATTTTCCCTTATCAATTTCTAAGTTTCCTAGATTCATACTATGTATATTCCATATTCCAGTTGTTAATGGATGTTTATAGTTGTTCCTTCTCATTTTGAGTAATGCCACATCAGCAAATGGAGCTCTCTATGGCTTACTCCATTCCTGTTATTGAGGTCAATACTACTTTGAGGAGGCAACTCTTCCACAGTCATCTTTTGAATGACTTCCAACCCAACGGGTTCATTTTCTGTCTATATCTGACAGTGTTTCTCTGCTGTTCATAGAGTTTTCAATGGCTAATTGTTCAGGAGTAGGTTAGTCTTTCTCACTAGTCTGTCTTAGCGTGGAAGCTCAGCTGAAACCTGTCTACCATGGGTGTCCCTGTAGGTTTCTGTAATACCAATAACATGATTTTCAGCATCTCAGCAACACACAAGCCCCCACAGTATGGCATACTGACAGACACATGGGGAATATATACCACTGCAAAGAGGAATTTCAAGAAAAAACCTACTGGTAGACAAACAGAATCAACAGGTGAGTATTTTCCTGGGCCACTCTCTTCCACCCTTCCTGAAAAATTACAGTGTTATTGTGACTTAAGAGGTAGAATATTTTATGGTTTGTTTTGCTGAATACATCCATTTTATGTTTTGCACATCAGCCCTTATTGGCTTCAAATTTAAGTGAGTTGCTCATAAATGTTGATTTTGTAGACCTATGTCACTCTCCCTGTGTTTTGATCATAATAAAATTCTCCTTAGCTTCTATGTAGTTTTTCTTATTTTATGGTAGTTGCTTGCCAAAGCTGGTGGCAAGGAGCTAAAAGAGAAGTGAACTGGAAGATTTTAGGATGTGCATCTAAACTGGAGATGATGTAAAAAGGAATTGGTTGATGTGGTGAAGTGGAAATCAAGAAATCTTTCTTGGCTTTATTAATTTTGTTTTGCCTATTAGACATGCAACTGGAAATCTCAAGCAGTCAATAGAGATTTTGGGACCAAAGATGTAAATTTTGGAGTCCTTTCAATATAGCCATGAGACTAGCTGAGATCCAAAAAGAAAGAATGTAGATAGACCAGAAGGCTTTACAATAGTGAATGAATTAAAATGAACAGATATAGACTGGTGGCAAATCAAATTATCAAAGGAAAATAGCACAAAACAGAACTTTATTACAGCCTTCCTCTCTCTCAACTTACTTATGAAAAATTTGCATACCACTTCAAATCTTTTCTAGAATGAAGTGGGCCATAAATATATAATATAAGTAATTTGTCACAGGATGTGTATCTTCTTGCTATGTCAAACAGGAAGTTAAACATTCTTCCATATACTGATCACATGATATTAATGAGACTTTTTGGAGTAGCCTTAAATAGTGTGTTAACCTGAAACTTTTAGCAAGCTCAATATAATTTCCACCTGTACCCAAAGTTTGTCATATTTTGACATTTGCAGGGATAATAATTAATACATTCATTTCATAGAAAAACCATTTAGGTGTCTTATAATACATTTTGCATTTAACAGAAGTTTTTAAGCTCAGAGATACTTTTCTCCTCAAAACAAAATACTCTGGAAGAGGTATACTAAATATTTAACTATGGAAACTAATTCCCACCTTCATGTCCTTTTAGGCCATAAATTTTTCTGTCTTCTAGGACCAGGATTCTTATTCAGTATTTATATCAAAATCTCTTGGGAATTTTCTTTTTAAATATTCATACCCAGGCCTTACTCTTGGAGATTCTAATTTGGTGTGTGAAAAGAATATTCTGAAAAAAAAAACACCAATTGATTTTGTTGCAAAGTTTTGTTTAGAAACTACTGTTCAATGTTAAGGACCTCTAGAGTTTCAAAGGAATAGATGTTGGAGATCCATGAAGGTTTTTAGGAAGCTTCTTCATGCTGCGTGGCCTACTTACCTGCTTGTGACCCACCTATGAAAATCACCTTATAATTTGCATATACAAGTCAGGTTTAATTTTCATAACAAAATAGATGCCTTTGTCAAGTATATACCTGGCAGTTTATCTGAAGCAGGTGGATCTCCTTTGACTAACAAATAAGAATAACTATTTCAGGCACACATGATGACCCCTGGTTCAAGTTCATTGCTCTCCAGATTTGGACAAAATCTAAGTTAGTCAATGCACATAGAATAAGCACTATTTTGTATAAATGATATGCTTATCAAACATTCTAAGCCTTTCTTTCTAAATTATCAGAAAGCCAAATTCCTGGACTATATCAGTTTTGATTGCATTTGTTTCTTATGGAAATGTCTTTGGATAATGTAATATTTTAAACACTATGACCTTAGTTTTTATGTTGTCATTGCTGTTGTTGTTAGATGCCATTGAGTTGGGTCTGATTCATAGCGACACTACGTACAACAGATGAAACACTACCTGACACTGTTTCATGCCCGGCACGATGTCAGTTCTTCTCTGCTATTCATAAGGTTTTCAATGGCTGATGATTTTCAGGAGTGGGTTGCCAGGTCTATCTCCCAAGCCTATAGCACCCAGTTTTCCCAGGTGTTCTCCCACCCAAAGACCAAACAAACCTGACCCTGCTTCTTGTTGTTGTTGTTGTTGTTGTTGTTGTTGTTAGGTGCCTTTGAGTCAGTGTCCAACTCATAGCGACCCTATGTACAACAGATGAAACACTACTGTCAGTGCTTCTCTGCTATTCATAGGGATTTCAATGGCTGATTACTTTTGGGAGTGGGTTGTCGGGTCCTTCTCCCAAGCTTACAACACCTGGTGTTCCCAGGCAGTCTCCCATCCAAATACTAACCAGGTCCTACCCTGCTTAGCTTCTGAGATCTGATGGATAGAATGCCACGGTGGTGCAGCTGTAGGCCTACCATGCTTAGTGTCTGAGATCTGATGGGATGGGATACCACAATGGAACAGCTGCAGACTAAGTTTTATGAAGATTTATAAAAGAAATAACTTCATCTAATTTAAAAATCTACTATTGAGAACCCTCTCTATATGATAAACTTCACCTCAGAGTAGAGAGCCAGGGAAAAGGTATACATATGTAACATAAATTGATCTGCTTCATTTTATTTATACATTTTTACTGCTAGGAACTATTGCAGTAAACTTTATGTACTTCTCTAGTAATCATCCTTAACCAAAAATTTCTGATTCAAGTAAATTCTTCAAACCATTTGGCTCCCATTCTTTAATCTTTGTCTCAATGTTACCATGGCACTTATGCTTTTTATTGTAAGTTGATTTGAGTCCTTATTTTGGGGGAGGTGGTTGATTAATAATAATAATCTCTCCTCTTCATTCTTTCATATAATCAATATCTTTTTTTTTTTTTTTTTTTTTTTTTTTTTTTTTTTTTTTTTTTTTTTTTTTTTTTTTTTTTTTTTTTTTTTTTTTTTTTTTTTTTTTTTTTTTTTTTAGTTACTGAGAAACCACCTCTAATGTGTCTGGTGTGGAGAGTGTCTAAAATAATCCAAAAATCTCAGGGGCTGGGGGTGTGTTGTTTGTTTGTTTTACTTTATAAAACATATCTTTCTATAACAAGGATTTTTCTTTATGGAAGATTACACTATGGTCAAGGATCATTAGTGTTCTTTTTAGCTTCTGGGATAGAACTTTGAAATTCTCCCCCTTCTCTTCTTCTTCAGCTTCACCATTACTGACATTGAAGCACTTCTTTGAGCTGGAGACTATACCAGGAGCTTTGCATCCATGTGTTTTTCTAATCTTCACAACAAAGTTGAAGCTGGTCCTAATAATATAATATTTTAGATGAGGAACCAAAACTTAAAAGCAGTAAATATCTTGCACTCAAACATGTTTTTAAATAAATGCATGACCATGTATAACCAGCCATCCAATGGTTAGATGTGTTTCACTCTCCTGGTCTGTGACTGAGACTAGGAGAAATAAGGTAAGGACATCCTCCTTTTCTAGAGGTGGGTTAAGTATCCCTGCTGCTTCCAAGACCTCTCTGGAACTTTCTTGATCTCATCACAAATTAGAAAAATGGTCTTGCTCTCTTCTCTTGCCTGCAGCAGACATTGAACCCAACACATTATAGGTTCCCTCTCTTTAACCTGAGCATTAGCTTTTCTTTTTACCTGTGTTATTTATGTTCAAAATCTCAAGAAAACCTTGTACAATGGTAGATGCAGTTTACCACAGGATCAAATAGATACAGTTGCCTGACTCAAGGCCCTCTGGATCAAAGTGACAAGGGAATATGGTTAACATTCATTCAGTTGACAAAATGACCCATGCCATATCCCCCAAATTGGACTCTCACAGAACTTTTTCTTTTTCTGTATATGGAGAACTTGTCTGCTTAACATGAAATGCATACATTTACTGGAGCTTTGAGGATCCTAAGTGATAGACCATTTGGGTTTCATTCTTTGACTTCAGTGTCCAATGCTTAATTTTTGTTGTTGTTAGGTGCCTTCAAGTCGGTATCCAACTCATAGAGACCCTCATAGGGTTTTCAATGGCTGACTGTTTCGGGATTGCCTTGGGAGTGGATTGCCAGGCCCTTCTCCCATTTTTGTGGTGCTGGGAATTCAACTCGGGACCTCAGAGACTGCAGCGCAGTGACTACCAACTGAGCTAAATCCCAGCCCCAATGCTTAATTAGTAAAGGGTAAAAATTTATTGATCCAGTAAGGACTGGACTAGGAATCAGTCAGCCTCTTTATAGTAGCAATGTGTGACTTGAGATGAGTCATTTCAGCACTGCAGCCTCACCTTCTTAACTATGTAATCAGAGAATTGTTAGATTGTCCTGAAGTTCTTTTCTACCTCTAAAAATCTATGAGGTTAACAATCTATGACCCTTTATGAAGACAAAGCTTCACTTTATGCAATCTTCTCCATTCTCAAAGAAAATATTTTGCGATCGTTAGGCAAAAGGAAGAAGGAGCATTTTAAAACACAAGGGTAAATTTAAGGCATCTATTCTCACGTGCATCATCTAGTCACTCAGTAAAGGTTTTCTTTCATTTCTACTCATTTCCCTAACTGACTGTAGACATAGGTATTTGATACACAGAGATGAGGTCAAAATAATCATCACTGAGTTTCCTTTAAAATAAATGCAGAAGTTTGTTTCCTGTTGTATCATACCCTGCATGAGGTCATTTTTTCCAAGTTACCAGAGCTTAATACATTTCATTTATTTATCTAAGTTTTGTCATTGTAAACTGCTCCATAAACCTATAAATATTTAACAGTATATTTCCTTACAGATGTTTAAGGAAAACAAAGCTTTCCTTTCTCTGACTCCCCCATTCAGTGCATGAGCTCTGTGCTGAGAAATTTGACCATCATTTGATCCCAAGCCCAGGGAAATCTTTGTCTTTAAGAAGACAAAAATTTTTTTCAGGGCCTCAGTTTACAATGGTTATCACTTTCCCCATCCCCTGCAAAAAAAAAAAAAAAAGTTATTTTCTACCATCGTCCCTATTTCTCAATTGAAAAATCTTTATTTCAGTGTATTTTACACATAGCCATACTTATTTTAAATTTTGTGTTTTTTTTCTAAAACCATCCCTGCCTGCAATTTTTTCTTTATTCCAAAAATGGTAATGAGCCAAGCCCTACTTTCTTATAACTTAACTGTTCCAGGCTTCTTAATGGCTATGTCAATTTCCTACAATTGTTCTCCTATAGGATTTCCTTAGTCCCATTCTAATGCCTTTGGCCAGTACACATTTAGACTGAAATTGATAAAGGTGCGGAAAAGTCATTCACATAGTCCAGAGGAGAAGAGGCTGATTCATTATGATGTAACTAAGCTCGAAAGCAAAGTTTAATGAACTATTTTGGTAGCATGACTTGAGACTCTGAGTTGGGCCTTTTAGCCCCTGGAAATAATTTCTTTTACATGTCATTCCCAAGGTCAGGAAGGAAACATGACATCACTAAGAAGCAGCTGCCCCTGAGATAGTGAAAAGGAGATTCAAGAAGTTTCTGTGTTTGCAGGTGCATTGATAATGACTATCCAATTGGATAAAAGGTAAGAAAAATATTAGGACTTAAGGGAAAATTCAGAGAAACTCAAGGGAAAAGAGCTTAGAGTTTTATTTTCATAATCAGTGAACTCTCAGCCTTTGAAAAATGATTCCTAATACGCTTTACTGTTTTTTGTTCTTTTTTTTCATTTTTTATGTTTTACCATTTTCATCTCACATGTGAGGTCAAGAGTTTCACTCTACAGAATCTAGTATGAGAACTTAAACATATAGTTTACATAATCTGTGTTTGTCTCAAGCCACATGAAGATATGGACAGAAAAGAAGAGATATTGGGCATGAACATTTTGAAGCACAATATTGTCAAATATATATGTTATTACTATTAAAGAACACATATGGGCTTTAAAGAATCTAAAGAAACCAATGTGTATACACATTTGAAAGCCATTACTTTCCCTAATTGTTAAGAGATTTATTTGATGTGAAAGCAGTTAAATTTTCCTCAAACTTCATCTAGCTTTTTATTTTCATTTAGAAAGTATACTGAGAAGCAAACGTGGTATCAAATTCATGAATGTTGTTGATAATCTGTATGCTTGAATATGAAGAGATATGTGTGCTCCAGAATACAATTGCTACACAACTTCAGTGTTAAGTTTAAAATTGTATCTCTTAAGTGCAAAACATTAGTTTCCTATTTCTCTGTCACAAAGTACCACAAATGCAGTAGCTTAAAGCAACACAAATTTATTCTCCTCTAGTTCATTAGGTCAGAGGTGTAGAAACCAAATGTCAGCAGGGTTGTGTTCCCTCTGTTGATTTCAGAGGAAAATCCATTTCCTTACCTTTTTCAGTTTCTAAAGTCTCCTTCCTTTCTTAGCTCCTTGAGTCTGTTGAATCTCTTCTGACATCCTCTTTACTTCAGCATAATCTTTCTTGAAACTTTTAACCCACCTGCCAAGTATCTTTTATCATACAATGTAAGATTCGTAACTGTGGGAGATTACGATATGGACACTTTTGGAGGGCTATTTTTCAGGCTAGCACAGTAAGAGGCATTTTCCCAGGAAAGCAATATGTTGCACAAATCTATTAGTGAGAGTTTACAGGCAAAGATCAACTTAAAAATATTGATAAGTAGAAGCCAAAGGTTCTAGATAGTGACAACATTCTTAAAAATGGTAATACTGGGAAATATATATATATATATATATATATATATATATATATATATGCACACACACATACACACACACATATATATACATATATACATATACACACACATGTATACATATATATATGAATCACAGGAAAACTTATTGCAGCAGTGTAATATCAACTTATTATCAACTTAAGAAGAGCAAAATAGTAATAAAGTATTAAATATAAATAATGTGATCTCAGGTTAAATTGGAAAGCATAAAGCTTGTAATTTCAAGCTTTGAATGGATAAACAGATTTGATTTTTAGAACCTTAGTTCTACATAAAAAAAGTCTATCAAATAGTGAATGGATAAACAAATTGGAATATCAATAGAATATTATTCCATCACAAAAAGGAATGAAATGCATGCTACAACATGAATAAAACTTGAAAACATTATGCTAATTCAAAGAACTTAATATAAAAGGTTCACCTAGTACATGATTCCTTTTATACTAAATATCCAGAGTAAACAAATCCATAGAAACATGAAACATATCAGTGTTTGGCAGAGGATAAGGGCAGTGGAAACTGGGAAATTATTATTTAATAGGTGCAGGATATTCTTCTGAGAAGATGAAAAAGTTTCAAAAACCAGATAGAAGTAATAGCTATACAACATTATGAATGCACTAAATGTCACTGAATTATACATGTTATAATGGTTAATTGTATGTTATATGAATTTTGCCTCAATAAAAAATTCTAAAGAAATTCCAACATGACAATTCTACCTTTAAGCAATGTGTACAATCGGTTCAACAGGAGGTTCTACAAGGACTGTTGTTAGGTGCCATCAAGTCGGTGCCTGACTCATAGAAACCCTATGTACAACAGACAAAACACTATTTTTAGTGCTTCTCTGCTATTCATGGGGTTTTCAATGGCTGATTGTTTTTTGGGAGTGGGTTGCCTGGTCCTTCTCCTTTTATGAGGACTAAAAGACATAGAAACACCTATCTCAAGAACTGCTTTTAGAATACAAGGCCAAATGGTGTTTGTCCTTTGCTCTAACTTCAACTCACTGCAAGTTAACCATGTGACTTTGGGAAAACTCACAGTATATCTAAGTATTATTTCCTCATTCATTAAACAAATTGAGTAAATCAAGTAATTTATAACATTAAGCTTCAAAATTATATGATTCTCAGAATTGTTCGGTACTTTTTGTCCCCCAAAAGTTTGCATTTCAGTGTAAGACCAAATATGGCAAGCTTTCTCTTATTTCAGTATATAATTTATGGAAAAATTAGTATAATCACCAATAAATTGAGAGAACAGGCAGTGGACAGACTAACATGTATACATATATAAAAAAGAAGTAGAGAGAGGAAGCACATATAGCTACCAGTGTTTATATCTCAAATTATTATTTTTGTTATTATATTTATCTTCAAACTATTAAAGAGAGAACATCAATTATTTATATTGTAAAACAAGTAAAAACCTATAAATTTGTCTCTATATTTCAATACTAAATTACGGGTAAAACTATTGTTGTTAGATGCCATCAAGTTGAGTCTGACTCACAGTGATCCTCTGTAAAGTGGAACAAAATATTCCCTGAATTGGTGTCAGGCACAAGATCTTATGTGTGTTTAAACCCATTGTTGCAGACACTGTGTCAATCCATTTGTTGGAGGATTTTCCTTTTTTATGTTGACTTGCCACCTTCCCAAACATGACGTCTTTCTCCAGGGATTGGTCCCTCCTGACTACACGTCCAAAATACATAAGACACAGTCTGGCCATTTTTGCTTCCAAGGAACACTCTGGTTGCACTTCTTCTAGGACAGATATATTGGTTCTTTTGGCAGTCCATGGTATATTCAATGATTTTCTCTAGCACCATAATTTAAAAGCATCAATTCTTCTGTCTCCTTTATTCAACGTCCAGCTTTCACAACCATATGATGCAACAGAAAATAACATGGCATGAGTCAGGAGCACCTTCATCTTCAGTGGGACATTTTTACGATATATATATATATAGTATATATATGTATATATTTAATGTATACACACACACACATACATATTTTTTCTTTTTTTGCGGTACTGGGGGTTGAACATAGGGCCTCGCGCCTACATGCTTTGCAAGTGCTAGACTACTGAGCTGCACCCCCAGCCCATTTTTTTGATGTTTTGAGACAGGGTCTCACTAAGTTATGCAGACTGTCTCTGGTCTCCAACTTGCAATCCTCCTGCCTCTGCCTCCTGAGCTGCTGAGATTACAGGTGTGAGCCACCGCTCCCAGCACTTTTCAATATTTTTAAGAGATCTTTTACTACAGCTTTTCCCAAAGCAATGTGTCTTTTGATTTTTTGACTACTGCTTCCATGGGTGTTGATTGTAGAACCAAGTAAAGCAAAATCATGGACAACCTCAATCTTTTCTTCATTTATTGTGAAGTTGCATACTGACACAGTCATGAGGATTTTTGGTTTGTTGTTTAGTTGCAATCCATACTGAAGGCTGTTCTTTGATCTTCATTAGTAAATGTTTCAATTCCTCTTCACTTTCACCAGGCATAGTTGTGTCATCTCCATAATGCAGGTTGTTAATGAGTCTTCCCCCAATCCTGCTACTGGATCCTTCCTCATAAATTCCAGCTTCTCAGATTATTTCCTCAGCACAGAAATTGAAGAGATATGGTGAAAATAGCCCTGACACACACATTTCTCAACTTTAAACAAGGCAGTGTTTCCTTGTTCTATTCGAACAACTGCTTATTGGTTCATGTACAGATTCCTCATGAGTACAATTAGGTGCTCTGGTATTCTCATTTTTGAAAGTCCATAATTTATTACGATCTACACAGTCAAATGCCTTTACATAGTCAATAAAACATAAATGCATTTCTGATATTGTCTGCTTGCAGGTAAAACCCACCTGACATTAGCAATGATGTCCCTGGTTCCTTCTGAATCAGGCTTGATTTTCTGGCAGATCCCTGTCTTTATACTGCTCCAGTCACTTTTGAATGATCTGTAGTAAACTTTTGCTTGTGTGTGATATTGTTTGATAGTTTCTACATTCACTTGGATCCCCTTTTTAGGGAATAGGCACAAAAATGGATCTTTTCCAGATCACTTGGCCCAGTAGCTGTTTTCCTAATCTGTTGCCATAAACATGTTAGCGCCGCCAGTGCTATATCTGTTTGTTGAAACATCTCTATTGGTATTCCATCAATCCCTGGAGCCTTGTGTTTTTCCAATACCTTCAAGGCAGCTTCCACTTCATCCTTTAATACCATTGGTTCCTTTTCATATGTAACCTCTTGAAATGGTTGGTCATCTACCAATCCTTTTTTGTATAATGACTCTGTATATTCTTTCCATCATCTTTTGAGGTTTCCTACCTCATTTAATAGCCTGCAGCCATAGCCCTGTGGCATCCGATCCCATCAGATCTCAGAAGCTAAGCAAGGTCAGGCCTGGTTAGTACCTGGATGGGAGACCGCCTGGGAACACCAGAAGCTGTAGACTTGGGAGAAGGACCTGGCAACCCCCTCCCAAAAATCAATCTGCCATTGAAAACCCTATGAACAGCAGAGAAGCACTCTGCTGACAATAGTGTTTCCCCTGTTGTACAGAGGGTCGCTATGAGTCGGATACTGACTCGACAGCACCTAACAACAACCTCATTTAATATTTTTTCTATAGTCTTTCACTATTGCCACTCAAGGCTTGAATTTTTAATTCAATTCCTTAAGCTTGAGAAACACAGAGCGTGTTCTTCCCTTTTGGTTTTCTGCCTCCAGCTCTTTGCACATGTCATTATAATATTTGTTATTGTCTTTTCGAACTGCCTTTTGAAATCTTCTGTTTTGTTCCTTAATTTCATCATGTCTTCCATTTCCTTTAGCTGCTCAGCATTTATCAGCAAGTTCCAGAGTCTTTTGCCATGTAATTTGATCTATTCTTCTTTTCCTCTCTTTTTAATATCCTTTTGCTTTCTTCATGAATGATGATCTTTGATGTCATGACATAATTCATCTGGTCTCTTATTGTTTGTGTCTAATGCATTAAACCTGTTCTTGATGTGGTCTCTGAACTCAGGTGGAATATACTCAAGACTGTACCTTGGCCCTCATATACTTGTTCTAATTTTCTTCAGTTTCAGTTTGAACTTGCTATATGACAAGTAGATAGTCTGATCCACAATCAGCACCTGATCTTTTTCTGACAGTTGACATAGAGCTTTTCCATTGTCTCTTTCCACAAATGTAGTCAATTTAGTTCCTGTATGTTCCATCTGGTGAAGTCCTTGTGTATAGTCACTGTTTATGTTGGTGAGAAAGTGTATTTACAATGAAAAGATCATTGGTCTGGCAAAATTCTACCATGTGATCTCCAGCATTGTTTCTGTCACCAAGGCCATATTTTCCAACTACTGAGCCACCTTCTTTGCTTCCAACCTTTGCATTCCAGTCACCAGTAATTATTAGTACTTCCTGATTGTATGTTTGATGTATTTCAGATTGCAGAAGCTGGTAGAAATCTTCCTTATCTTCATTTGTGGCCTTCGTGGTAGGTGCATAAATTTTAATAACAGTCATATTAACTGGCCTTGTTTGTAGGGATATGGATATTATTCGATCACTGACAGCATTTTATTTCAGGACAGATCTTGAGATATCTTCTTTGATTATTAATGCAACCTCATTTCTCTTTAGTTTGTCATTCCCACCATAGTGGACCATATGACTATCTGAACAGGATGATTTCCTGTTCTATCCATTTTCCTGAAAATGACATAATTTCATTCTTCTTTATGGCAGAGGAAAACTCAATTGTGTATGTGAATATATACATATGATATATATATATCATATCATATATATACATATATATACATATATATATCACTTTCATTATCTATTCATCTCTTGATGGGTACCTAGGCTGGTTCCATAATTTAGCTATTGTGAATGGTGCTGCAATCAACATAGATATGCAGGTATTGCTGTAGTAATCTGACTTTAATATTTTAGGGTGTATAATCAGGAGTCAGATGGGTGAATCTTATGGAAGTTCTATTTTCAGATTTTTGAGAAGTCTCCATACTTAATACTCATTTGCATAGTATCTGGACTAATTTACATTCCCATCAGCATTGGATAAGAGTTCTTTCTTCTCTCACATTTTTGCCAGTGTTTGTTGTTGTTTTCTTGACAGTACCCATTCTGACTGGGGTGACATGAAATCTCCATATAATTTTAACTTACATTTCCCTGATAGGTAACGATGTTGGACATTTTTCTCACTTATTTATTGGCCATTTGTACTTCATTTGAAAAGACTCTGTTCATGTTTATTGCTCATTTATTGTTTGGATTATTTTTCTTTGGTGTATAATTTTTTTCATACTTTTTATATTCTAGATACTCATCCTTTGTCAAGTGAATACTTGACAAAGATTTTCTCCTATTCTGTAGGCTATCTCTTCACTCTGTTGATTATTTCATTCGTTCTACAGAACCTTCGTAATGTGGTCCCATCTGTCTATTCTTCCTCTTATTTCCAGAGCTGATGGAGTCCTATTCAGAAGACTTTTATCTATTCCTAAATTTTCAAGTGCTTCCTTTATGTTTTCCTCTAGTAGTCTCAAAGTTTCAGGTATACATTAAGCTCCTGATTCATTTTGAGTTGATTTTTTACAAGGTGGTAAATAGGGATCTAGTTACAATCTTCTACATGTTGATATCCAGTTTACCCAGCACCACTTGATAAAGAAGATATCTTTTTTTCTAGTGTATGTTTGTAGTACCTTTGTCAAGAATCAGATGGCTGTAGCTACTTGGGATTAATTCTGGGTTTTCTGTTCTATGATATTGATTTGTATCTCTATTTTTATGCCAATACCATGCTGTTTTTGTTTTGCCTCTATAGCATAGTTTTAAATCAGGTATAGTGGTACCTCCTATATTGCTCTTATTGCTCAGAATTTCTTTGGCTATTAGGGTCTTTTCTGTTTTCTTATGAATTTTAGGGTTGTTTCTTTTCTATTTCTGTGAAAAATGCCGTTGAAATTTTGATGGGGATGGTCTTTGATTTGTACATCACTTTTGGTAATATGGCCATTTTATTCTGCCAATTCATGAACTTGGGAGATCTTTAAACTGTCCAGTGTCTTCTACAATTTCTTTTTTTGATGCTTTATCCTTTTCAGATCTCCTGTAATTTTTATCATGTGGAAGGAAAATGTTGTGTCAGAACAGCATGGGTTTTGTGATAGTCTTGGCAATGTCTGTCACTTTTCACCTCTCTGATCTTGGACAACTTTCCAAACTTCTTTGGATCCATGTTCATTTTCTCATAAAGTTAAGCATTTCATGATTTATTTTGAGAATTAAATAATATTTGAATCACTTAGCCCAATAAATGATTGCTATTATTAGTATTAGCACATCCTTACAAGTTATCAAACTGACATTGAGTCCTGTTTTCTGTTCTTGGATAAAAAGGACAAATTTGGAAAAAATTCTATTTGTGCCCATTGGTCAGCTTTCCTCAGCCCCTCAGATTCTTTCTCCTACCCCAACATGGGTTTATGAGATTGGCATGAACAAGAACATCCTATTTTGTATTTTCAGAACACATGGTGATGAATATATTAGACACAGTGTTTTAGCTGTGCCTTTGCCATGTCTATATCTACCCTACTGTGCAGACACAGTATAATAGGAACCAAAAAGTCACTACACTAATGCTTTGAATACTTTAACTGTACCAAAAAAAAAAAAAAAACCCACTGGTAAGTTAAAGCTTTAGAGTGTGATGAGCTCATACACCCCTCTTGATAAATGATGCTAAGAAGTATAGAAGAAAAAAAAAAACTTTGCCTAAAGTTTACCCATTAGTGTCAAAATTGGGAACTTAGTCCAGATCCAGAATTAGGCCAAAGCCCTTTCCACAATAATATCAAAATGCAGTCTTTGCCAGATGATATGAGGCTGAAAAAAATCAGTTTAGCCAATCCTTGAAAAAAGATCAGTGCCACCATTTGTGTGGTCTTAGTAACTGTTAAGAATGTTATTAAGTTCATCAAATGGCCAATGTGGTTCAGTATGAAGACCACACAAAGTTCAGGAATTAGGGAAAAATAAGCTGTTCAATTTAGTTAGATGTCTGTTGTGATTATTCTGAATATTCATAATTTTCGTAGATTATAATTGCTGATTTTTTTGTCTTTAGGACTGAGGGCCTCACTCTTGCATGCATGAATGTTAGGCAAGTACTCTACCACTGAGCTCACCCCAAGCCCACCATTGCATTCTTGACTCCACTAAAATGCTTAGCAAATCAATTTTGATGTGTCACAATGGGATGTGACCATCATTGGTGACATTCAAGGGTTTGCTCTTATCCTTTCTTCATCAGTCTACACAAAGTTCTTTTGAAAAATAACCTTAAACTCACCTTATGAGTTGATGACAATCCTTAAAGCAGAATATTCAGTGATTTTCATAGTTCTTGGCTCTTCTCTAGGGCAATTATATTCTTAAGCATGTTATTAAGAACAAACAGGTCATTAGGAAACATTGTAATGAATGTAATAGCACCCAGTTAGCAGAGGAGACTATCTCAACCAAAATGCTCTGGATCATCCCATAAAAGAACTTACTGGTGTGTCTTTAACTTTATAGCATTTTCCTGAATATACAGGACCTGCTCAAAGGAAAGATCTCTGAGTATCACTGCAGTAGTGATAACACTGAGTCTTGCCATAATTCCAAAGTATTCAATCAGTAAACTGAAGACTGAGCCAAACTTCCATAATTATTTTCTTCTGTAATCAGGGCCAAAATGGGATTTTGCTAAATAAATTTAGCAAAGATATCCTTAGCCTCATTGCAGTGTTCCCAAGAAATATTCCATTGTTTAACCACAGCTTCTTGGTCAACAAAAAATTTTATGTATACTACTATTGACAAATACATTGTAATCTATCATTTTCTTAAAAATTTATGTTCTTCTTACACAATACAGATCATTGCCATTGAATTATTTCCACTAAGGGCACTAGGTTCTCTTCATTTTTGCAAATATTTACATAAGCATATATCATTTCATAGTCTTTCTTATGCATCTGCCCTGCTT
>VMDO01023349.1:0-31767 GCA_007922755.1 Pedetes capensis | reverse complement strand
AGGAAGGAAGGAAGGAAGGAAGGAAGGAAGGGAAAAGAACAAACAAACTGGAGCAGCTTCTTTGTGTGTCCTCCAATCTTGGCATCTGTGAAGTGGAGGTGGTGGACAGTTGCAGATGGAGTCTTTTATCTGATCTCAGCTCAGAGTTGCCAGTCTCAGCGTGTTGGTGTCCCACTTTCACCTTCTCTGTAACTGCTTGACACAGCTGTGTCACATGCTGAAGATTTGGCAGGATACCCCTAGTTCCCTGTCTGGTAATTATTCTTTGTTTTCAGGCCCCCAGAGTAGCTCAAACTCACAATAGATTTCTGCTCAAGACGGTGCTTGGTCATGGTCCTCTAAGGTATGGGGTGTGGCAAAATGAATCTTTTTTCCAATGCTGACCTCTCTAATCAGGAAGCACCACTGTCTCACCAAATCCCCTGAACGGGTCCAAGGGCTCCAAGGACTGTGGGTTTGTCCTATGAGGTCTCCAGTCTGCCCACCAGGACTGTCCAGCTTACCTTTTGTCATTAGGGCTCTGCTTCCTCTCCCCCACTGACCCATCTGGATGGTGCCTAACATCAATAACAACTGGGGAGCTGTAGCTTGAGATGTGTTCCACTCATTCCCTCTCCCTGCTTAGCTCTGTTCCACACTTTGAGACCATTTAAAAACCTCCTTTGTGATTTCTGTGATTTTTCAGTCTTTCTCTCTTTGGAATAGAACCCACTCTCCTATTCTGACTCCTTTGTTTTACCCAGTCGCATGGAGGCTGAGTCTAATCTACCACCTTACTTCTCCTTTACCCTTGAATGGAAATCTCTTTTAAGACAAGATCAATGTCTGATTCATCCTGGTCTTCCTGCCACAGTGTGGAACATGCCAGGCATTTGACAAATATTTGGATGAATGAGCGTAAGAACCTAAATTGCCTTTTGAGTCACTGAATTGATCACAATCCACATTGTCCTCTGCACTGTGGCACTATTTGACGCAGGAGGAAAGTTTGAGATGAATCCCATCTGCCAACTGAAGATAATTTCAGTGTCAAGTTCATTTAAAATTTTCAAATGTCTCTAATGTAGGTACTGTAAAAACACCATCAACATACTCATAATACTCTATAATCAGGCACCTCTGATTACCAGAACAAAGATGCAATTCCAGAAAGTTCTTCAAGGACAGAGGAGGAGAAGGAGGAAATAGGAAGAAGAAGGTAATGTGGTATTTATGTGCCAGGCTCTGTTACAAGCACTTTATATTAATTACCCCCTCCCTTTTTTTCCCAATGCTGGGGATTGAATTCAGAGCTGTGCCCAAAGCAGGCAAGGGCTCTAACTCTGAGCTACATATCCAGCCCTTATTAACTCCTTTCATGCTGACAACAGCCCTTGGGTTATGTGCATTCACTCAGTTTTCCTGATGAGGCTGGCGTAGAACAGAGGAGGCTGCCCTTCAGTCCACTACCTGATTCACTGGACCTCTTGGCCTTCCTTACCCTTGAGTCTCCCTTTCTCCCTTCCTTTTGCTTCTTCTGCCATTTCTGTAAGACTTGGATTGTCAAAGACAAGGCAATGATTGTTCCTGCAGCCATGCTGGCTCTGTCCTGGCTTGTATGAGAAGGACCTACGTTATTAATATTTTTTAAGACACAGTGTCAGTAAGATGAACAAATCCAGTTCTTGCTGACATCCAGTACTTCTGGGGACATAATACTGGTACAACAGTTTTCAAAACAAAACAAAACCTTTCTGCATGGGTATGAAAATGAAGACAGGGTGACAGAAGGGGCCAGGCAGCCCTGTCCTTCCGCAGCAGTCTGTCTGTGTGAGCACTCCAATAATGATGGTGTGTGCTTGGACTGACCCATTTTTCCAGTTGTGCCAGATGAGGTTCACTGCCTGGAATCTGCCACTTTTAAAAACTACTCTGAAATTTCCAATATTATAAGGCTAAACAATTCTCACTTCCCAGGAGGGTCTCTTTATTCCCCACCTGTTTTCATGGTTGACATGTTGGGTTGACTATGGAGAACATCTCACTAGAAGCTGGAGGATTGTCTAAGACGGAGACACTAAGTCCATGGCAGGAAACTCTGACTTTTTCTTAACAGATTTTTAAAAAATTTTACTCTTCCAAGAACTCAGGTATTTCGTGTCCAAACTGTCCACAGAAGAACAGAGATTATGTAATTCTTCAGATATTTTTAGTATACTTGGCCAAAGTGTGTAACTGAGGTGACATCCAGAGTTTTGATTTATTCTTGTGTCCATCACATGTGTGGAAAAGCCTGGCATCCATTGGCACTTGGTATTTGTGGAATGAATGAATAAATGAATGAACAGAAAAAAATCTTGACAGGTATCAATCATAAATGCTGAAAGTAATTACTGTCTCTTTAAATAGCTGCATATTCTTGTTTTTCTATTATAAATATGGATTAGTTTTATAATAATGGTTTTAAAAATGTAACCGCAAATTTCCAGGAAATTACTGATTTGAAGCTGACTTGAGGGCAAAGATAGGAGTGAGTTTTTCCAGCTTTCTTATTGCCAATCTCAGCTTTACTGTGTCATAAGGCTACAGCCTCTGTGGGTAAGTTCCTGGAAGAGTGGGGCTTTTCAGAATGTGGATCAAGTCAGTACTTTCTCACTAATGGGAAGTAATCAAAGTGCTTACATGTTCTCCAAGCAAAGGGACTTTTAAGACACAAGATATTAGAAGTTGCCTTGCCCAATTTTCTTAGTTTTCAGATGAAGAAACCGAGTCCAGCAGGTAGCTGGTGTTGAGTCAGTCAGTAATGAAACTGACTTTAGAATCCAAGTCTTTTAGCGTTAAGCACATTTCTCCATTCCACACTGTATCAGTCAGAGACCTGGAGAGAAATTGGTGGCATCCTCAACTGAGAAACTGAGGACAATTTGATAAGGGTGTGGGCAGAGTTATGAAGGCAAGCACAGGAAGTGAAGTACCCTAGGTCATACAAAAGTAGAGCTCTTAGAACTCCTAGCCCAGAGAGGATCAAGTGTGGGAGCAGCTATGGAACCCAGAAAGAGCAAGGGCCCAGAGAAGGGGACTGACAAGTGGTGAGACTATCACTAGAGGAACACAACCAATCACAGCGACCCAGCCAACAGCAAGAGCCCGTGTGTGTGTGTGTGTGTGTGTGTGTGTGTGTTAAATAGCCCAGACCTATTCTTTCCCCAACTGGAAGCCAAGGGTCAAGGGAACTTCATGTGCTACTCAAAGTTGTCAGGTCCCAGGACACAGAGCAGAGAGTAAAGCTGAGTAGAGAGTGGATCACCGGAGCCTGTGGAAAATGCTCAGCACGCTGCTTTCTAGAAAAGAAATGCTGTCCTATCTTTGCCGGCACTTCAGCTTCAAATCAGTAATTTTGACAATTGGGGTCACAGTTTTAAAAATTATTACTCTACAAATAATATATATTTAAAATAGAAAAATTAGAACACGAAGTTATCTAAAGAAATCACAATTACTTTCCACCTTTATGATTTGATACCTTTCTAGACTTTTAAATATCATTCATTCATTCATTTATTCTTTCCTGTGGATGAGTACCAGGCTGTTTTAGACATATGGATATAGGAGTCAACCAAATTAACAAGGAGCTAACACTCTAGTAGGGAAGGAAGAGACACAATAAACAAAATAAATAACCAAAATGATAGAATAGTGATTAAGTTGTAAGATGAAAAAGAAAACAGGGGAAAGAAATCAGAGAGGTATGGGGAACTATTCCAATTTTAAATAAGATGGCCTGGGATGTGTGGAGCTGGGAGCCAGAGGCGGGCATAAGCCATGGCTGCAGCTTTTCCTCAGGCTCACTGCCCATGCGCAGGTAATGGGAATGTAGGTGGTGTGGCTTCTCCCCTCCACAGTTTCAGAATGTCTCTCTTTAGATTTTGTAAAGGGCAAAGCTTTCCCTACTCCTTATATTAGCCATTTAAAAAGTGCTATGGGGAATCCTCAGTGCAAACATATTAACCAAATGCTCCATTGTATATCTGTCCTTTTTTAGGTGGGTGACTTTGGCGAGTCATATACCCTCCTTAGCCTTGGGTTTCTCACATGTGAAAATGCGTGTTTGGGTGACAAAGGAAGTAAGATTAGATCTTCGAGGGACCTGGTGAACAGCACCTCATTGGTGTCTGGTGTCATATTGATGGAAGCTATGTTTCTTTGCTGGGCTGGTGGGTTATGGACAAACCACAGACCTAGGATCCCTAGGATGGGGGAGATGACTGAACAGCCTGTCAATAGTAGCAGCTGACATCCACTCGCCACCTATGTGCCATGCAAACCTTTGCGTGTGTCATCTCAACCAACTCTCACTGTTCAAGAAAGGGAAATGGAGGCACAGAGTCCCCTTGAGAGGCAGAAGCCAGGCTGAATCCTGGTCTGGTTGACACCAAAGCCATGGTGTCTTTATTAAGGCTCTGGGATCCTCTTCTCCCCTTCTCCACCCCCACAAGGAAGAGGCAATGCCGGATTTAGTCAGAGGTTAGTAGGGAAGGGTTTTCTCCTAACCTGAACCCCCCCCCCCACACACACAAATCCAGAGTAGCAGGTGAGATACCATTATTACCCTGGAAATGCTTCTTTACTAAGTTCCACTAGGACAATGCTCCTGCAAGTAGGTGCTGGACTGACTATCTGATGCTCACCTGAGGGACTTTTTTTTGTTTTTGTTTTGTTTTCTTTTGTTTGTTTGTTTGTTTGGTTTTCTGGCAATGCTTAGGATTGAACATAGGGCCTTGCACATGCTAGGTAAACACTCTACCACTTAGCTACATCCCCACTTTTTTTTTTTCAGTACTGGGGGTTGAACCCAAAGCCTTGTGCTTGCATACTCTGCAAGTGCTGGACCACTGAGCTGCACTCTCAGTTCATTTTTTTACTTTTTGAGACAAGGTCTCGCTGTTATGCAGACTGCCTCTGGTCTTGAACTTGCAATCCTCCTGCCTCTGCCTCCCAAGCTGCTGGGATTATAGGCGTGCTCCACCGTGCCTGGCCCCACTTTTTTTTTTTTTTTTTTTTAATAAAGATACCAGGGTTTTACCTCTTGGAATTCTATTTGAATAGGTCTGATATAAGACTCAATGTCCACATTTTCTAAACATGGTCCTAGATGGTTTCTGATGTGCAGCCAGGTTTGGACAACAGCTTCCCAGTGTCCAAATTACTAGTGCAACTTGAGATTCTTTTGGTCTAATATCTTGATGGCAACTGAGATCATGAATTATAACACTTCCCAATGGCAGTGCGTGTGCTGATTAATTTAATCCAGGCTTCGTCTGAATCTTCAATGAAACTATTGGAGCTGAACAAAGTCAAGTTCCCTTGTGTATTAGCCAGCCAGTATGTCGCTGTGACAGAGAAGCTGACCAAACCAAATTTATTGAGGGAGAGATTTATCAGGGGTTCATAGTTAGAGGATCAGTTCACAATGGCAGTAGGGCAAATGTGGTAGTAGCAGGCAGCAGGGCTTATGACTGACAGCCTCACAGCGTAGCAGATCAGAAGCAGAGAACAGAGAATGACTAAAACCAGAGGTCTAGAGTAGAAACCTCCAAAGTCTTGCCCTCAATGACCTACTTCTACCACGCTAGGTCTTGCCTCCCAAAGTTCCATAACCTCCCTGTATAGCGCCACCAACTGGGGACTAAGCATTCAAACACACAATATTTGGAGGACATGTAGATCCAGACTATACCACCTTAAGACATTAAGATGAGAGGATCCCTTCTGGTCAGCCTTCCGTCATTATCCTTTGGTCATTTGAAGGGCTGTCCATCAGACGTACCCTCGAGCCCACAGTTATTTTGAGAGGGAATTTTACTCTCTTAAGGGAATGGCCTAACCAACACAGTCCAGTATACCTGAACTCCAGGTCACCTTGTTATGTTATGTTGGTGCTTGTGTTTCCAGACCCTGCCTGAAACTCCTCATTTAGCTTATTTATCCAATCTCATTTGAGTGTTGATCTATATATAAAAATCAGCATATTCAAAAATTATATATTAATATCACCTTAAAGAATTATTCTTTGCATTAGTAGAGGATTGACTATGTGAATCCTTCAAGTAATGTTTTCTGAGTATTACTTTTTAATCATTGAAGAACATATATAACAATATTGAGGAATAATGATAGTCATCCTCTTTTGAATGCATTTTACCAGGTATTGCTCTCTAAATGCCACATATGCATTAAATTATTAAAACTACATATTAAATTGGGCTGGGATTTAGCTCAGTTGGTAGAGCGCTGCGCTGCAGTCTCTGAGGTCCTGAGTTCAATTCCCAGCACCGCAAAAATGGGAGAAGGACCTGGCAATCCACTCCCAAGGCAATCCCAAAACACCCAAGGCAATCCCGAAACAGTCTGCCATTGAAAACCCTATGAGGGTCGCTATGAGTTGGATACCGACTCTACAGCACCTAACAACAACAACAACAACAACATATTAAATTATGGCATTAAAATGTAATTATTATTATTCTATTTACCTTTAACCACTTTGCTGGTATTCCTGAAGTATCACCCCAAACCTTATAACTTAGAGACGGCCAGCATTTTATCTTTCTTGGAAAAAAGAACTCTAATATATCAATAAAATGCTTCTCTGTGGCTCTCTTTTTCTAGGTTAACTCTATTAGGGCTTATGAATTAGTTTTTCAGTTAAGGTTGGAAACTTTTAAAGAGTGATATTGACTCTATGTTACTGGACTTCAAGGAGGCTTTAAAGTGGATAGAGTGTTACTAAATGGATTCATTTGTTCAGTCTCATAGCAAGAATTTATTGAGCACTTATTATATGCCAGGTACTCTAATAAGCATTAAGGATACAGAGATAAGTAACTCACTCTCTTCAGATTCCCTTTTAACCTCTACCACAACAAGTAACCCAAGTGTAGTTTTAAGCCACTGGGGAAATGTCCAGATGCATTTTGGAGACAGGTTCCCTCTTCCCAGTGCCTTTTTATGATACTCTTATTCTTACTTGAACCCTCTTCTTGAACTCTACTCCTATTTTCATTGGAATAGTTCATTCTCTACCACTTTGTCTAGATCCAAGGAGCTTGGTGCCACAAAATCAAAATCAGCATTTAGCCCTCTATCTCTACCCTCAGGAGACTCCTCTATAAGAGGATGCATTGCACCTCATGCTCTTCAACTACCTGTCTTTCAGAGGCAGGTAGGATTTACCTAGAGAAGAGAACTAATGTCTGACCCAGGGTAGACATTAGTTAAATGGAGACAGCAATGCTCTCACCCAGTCCAAGGGTCACAACCCTCTCTTGAATGTTTTTTCTTTCAAATTGGGCAGAAGTTCCAGCCTTGTGATTTCTCTGAAAAACAACAGCAAAAGTGTAAATACTGTGTCTCTCCAGCTTCCTTTTCCTTCACCCTCTGACCTGGTCCTTGTAACTTCATTTATAGGGGCCAATTCCTATAAACGGATGCCCTGCTTAGGCTCTGATCTAGGTGAAGGTTAGATTTCTAGCAAGCATAGAAATAATTGGGTGGTGGAGGAAACAAAATCTCAGAGCAGGAAAACAGCAGTGACAAGGCCATGACCACAGCCCATGCAGTATGATCTGTTGAACAGATGTCTAGGGTCAACATGTTCATTTCTAACTGCTGCTGTAGCAAATTGCCACAACCTCAGTAGCTTAGAATAACACAAACTGACTAGCTTCCAACTTGGGAAGTCAGAAGTTTGAAATGGGTCTCATTGGGTTAAAATGAAGGTGTCAGCAGGGCTGAATTGCTCGATGGAAATTTTATAGTGCAGAATCTGCTTTATTTTATTTATTTATTTATTTATTTATTTATTTATTTATTTATTTATTTATTTTGTCTTTGCCTCTTTTAGGTCCTAGCATCCAGCTATCCCCTTCCTTGGCTTGTGGCCTCTTCTATCTTCAAAGCTTCAATGGCTTCAGTGGCCAGTCAATAGTCAAGTCTTTCTTACATCAGAGCATTCTAACATTGATTCTCCTGTGCTCCTGTTTCACTTGTAAGGACACTTGTGATGACATTTGGCCTACCTGGTAATCTAGAATAAAGTCCACATCTCAAGGTCAGTTGATAGCAACCTTAATGCCCTCTTCCCATGTAACAGAAGCTATTCAGAGATTCTGAGCATTGGGACAGGAACATCAGTGAGAGAAGTCTTATGCCTTCCCCACCCAGGCTCAACTGTACATAACCTTCATGAACAGTAATATAAATTTGGCTACTTGGTGTTTGAGCTGTTAAAAGTAGGAAACCCTGTGAGTGGCAGACAACTGTCTATAATAGGAAATGAGAGTTGGGAGCCTGACACCAAAAGAAGAGATTAAAATTGAAAATAAGCTACCAAATTGACAAATCACAGAAGTCTGAGGTCACAGAGAGTGGGAGAAATTACCCCTTCTCACTTCAGTGGCTCCTAAGTGTTCTAGTTTATGCATAAAACTTTAAGCACTGTTCAAAATCATGATCCTGAGTCATTAACAAAATGTTTTTATTCAGTTCAAAAAGCAAGCAGCAAATCATATTTTTTAAAAAAAGAGTTTAAAAAATAAAGCCATAAGACATTAAGAGGAAATATGGTGAATCTGACATCCAAAAGAGAAAGAATTTTCTAAGCCCAAGAGCAAAGTGGGGAATTTTTAAAAAAGGGAACCATATATTTGTACAAATAGATGTTAAGATTTATATTAAAAATCATAAACAAACTAAAAAGTAAACAATATTTTCTCACAGTTAGGGTATTCAATAACCTTAACAGAGTTCATACAAATCAATAAGAAAAATATTTAAAGCCTCAATAGAAATATAGGCAAATCTTATGTAAATAATTCATAGAGGAAAAATATTGGTAGCAAGTTGTTGTTGTTTTTGTTGTTGTTGTTATTGTTGTTTTTGTTGTTGCTGTGTGCCATCAAGTCTGATCTGACTCATAGGGTTTTCAATGGCTGATTGTTTCTGGGTTGCTTCAGGCATGGACTGCCATGTCCTTCTGTTTTTGCAGTGCTAGGAATCAGACTGGGGGCCTCAGAGTGCAGTGCAGCACTCTGCCAGCTGAGATACGCTCTAGCCCTGGTAGCAAATTAGAATGTATAAATGTTTAAATTCACTAGTAATAAAAAGTGAAAACAGTTCTGAGATGGCAGTATTTTTTAAATAGAATTTTTTTAAAAAATGATAATGTTTTATGTTGGTAAGGAGGATATGGTATAATATTCTTTCATAAATTCCTGAGGATGGATATAGATATACATCCTCTGAAAGGTAACTTGACAATATATACCAAGAGCCCACAAATCTTTATGTACTTTGATTCATTGATTCCACTTGTAGGTATCTAGTCAAAAGAAGTAGAATTAGAGACAAAGATTTCTGCAAAATGATGGTCATCCTTACTCATAATAAAAACAACAAATTCATCTGATGAACAGATAAACAGATGATTAAATGATATATGATACTATTATATAGACTGTAATACAGCCATTAAAACATAAGTTTCAAAGAATGTTTAGTGATGCAGAAAGTATTAAATGAAGTATATGGAATTTCATATTTCAGTATACAGTTTCTGCAGAATAATTTTAGAGAACTTACATCAAACATTAACAGTATGAGTTTGTAACTTTTCCCTTATTTAGTCTAAGATTTCCAAGCTTTAAAAAATAAATATGTACTGACTTTTAGACTCAGACATGTATAATTTTATTTTTAATAACCCAAAATAGAAATGTGTGTCACACACTTCAGAAGGAGTTTCAGGTAAAACGTTTTGTCTTGGTTTGTGAAGCTTACACAGTGTAGACAATTCATGTAAATGAAGTCTTATCACCCAAGATGGTGGGTAAGACATTGTTTTGGAAATATTGTCTTGCTTTGGTGAAATATAAACTTCTAAATTAATATAATTTGGTTAAGTATTTGGTTTTTCTAAGAGGGTTCCAGAGCAAAGGGGGACTTTAAGTTGTCCAGGAGGAGAAAGTATTTGGAGTTCAAATATAATTAGGAAATACTACATCCTCTATTCCTTTTTTGGAGAATCACAATTCACATTAGCATTTTCAAGCTTCTGAAAAATTCTGCAGTAATAAAATCTGCTCAGCTTTTTCCTTCTGAACAGTTTCCCCAAAGGACCACTCTTCACAATTCTACTGGGTAGCATCCCCTCCCCCATCAGGTTTCACTTGCCTCACCTGCCCTTGAAAACCATGGATCTGAGCAAGCTCAGCTGACCCACTCACTTCAGGTCACAACTTTGTGGACTGTGAAGCTAGAAGGTGTGAGCCTGGGTTTGATTCACTTTTTCAGGAACCATCAAGGTTGTGGTGGGCAAGCTTGGGAATCTGCATGCTATGTATGAGGGAAAAGCGTGGGCTCTTTCTCTGGTTGTCGGATTCTTCTCTCCCACATCCCGGCTCCATTCCCCAGGCAGTAAGTGGCAGCTGACCTTTGGACTGCTGAAGGCTTCGCTTTCCAAGCATAATGCACCCAGTGAACATGGGACTTTCCAGGCAGGGCACCTCAACGGAGATGGCTTCTTCATTTTCCTGCTCCAGATTGGACAATGATATGCTGGCACATTGCTGGCAAGTAAACTTTGTGTTAGAAAATATTGAATGTGGGCTGGGATGTAGCTCAGTGGGGGAGCTTTAGCCTAGCATGTGTGAGGGCCTGGTTTAGATTCCCAGCACTTCAGAACAAACCAAAACCAAAAGATACTGAATATAACTGGAGATTCTGGAGAATGGAGCTAACGAGTTTATATTTGATGAGTTGCTCTTTACATTTTCTCTATGACCTCTCACCCTCTTCTGCTAACATTTTCTGGTGTTTTTGAGTCTCTTGGCTTTTTCTTAAGGTCCAGGGACCCAAGCAATGGGCTCTTTTTGGAGCTGAAGGTGCTGTGCTGTGCTTTGGCTCATATCAGTGCACTCGGATAGCATTCACTAAGTGCTTTCTTCCCCCACGTGTCTGTCAGCTAGTCATGCTGTGGGGGCTTGCATGTTGCTGTGATGTTGAAAGCTATGCCACCGCTATCTCAGAAACCAGCAGGGCCACCATGGGAGGCAAATTCCAGCTGAGCTTCCAGACTAAGACAAACTAGGGAGAAGGACCTGGCAGCCCACTCCTGAAACAATTAGCCATTGTAAACTCTATGAATAGCAGAAAAGCACTCTCAAATATAGTGCAGGAAAATGAGTCCCTCCCCTCTAGCCTAGAAGGCATTCAAGAAACAACTAGGGAAGAATTACCTCCTCAAAGTAGAGTCAACCTTAATGATGCGAATGGAGTAAAGCCCTTGGGACCTCCTTTTGCTAATGTGGCACAACTCAAAATAAGAAAAAACATAGTGGCTGCAAGATTGGACTCAGAAATTAAAAGATCATGTGCATGGCACAGTAGTGGGTAATGTTTCGTTAGTAGTTGTACATAGGGTCGTTATAGAGTCAGGTCATACCTGACTGGACAGCACTCAACAACAACAATAAGTGCTTTCTTATATTCCAGAGCCCCTGCTTTTTCCCCCTGGATTCACTAGACTCTGACCTAGGAAAAGGTAGACGTGAAGAGGGAGAGGGGGAGAATTTGAAAAGAAAGTTTTGCCATTCTGTTTAGATTCACAGATCCTCATGAAACCTTGTCCAGTGGTTTGTGGATATTTAGGGTTTGGACAACTCCACAGCACCTAACACAACAGGGTTTGGAGGTCAGAGGGACATGCAGTGGGGCCTCCCAGTCCAAGATTACCATGTCAGCTGCAGCTGTACTGTTTTCTGTATTGTCGTGGCAGGTAAGATTTTTGTTTGAAAACTTTCACTGCTGCTGAAACACCAGCTTCTTGCATGAATCTTCCTGTATTAAGTAGTCATGCAGCTTTTTCTCAGATCCCTTTATTGCAGGATGCTAATTACCATTCTGTGTTTGGTTATACGTTATCTATCTTTCCTGGGTCTCCTACCATTTGTCCCAGCTCTGCTTTCTGGCAACAAACAGAAATGGTCTAAGTCCAAATCTCCAGTTTTCAGCTCCATCATGGCAGAGGCTTTGTCAATTTAGTTCTTTGGTTCATCTCTGGAGCAATTCCTGGCACATAGTGTGAGCTTAATAAATAATTGATTAACAAGTGGATGAGGAGTCATGTATTTGTTGTCAGATTACCACATGACCTGAGTCTTCAAAATTGGCATGCCCAAAGACTCATATGATAACCTTCCCACCCCTCCTCAGTCTGGGTTCTCTCCATCAAAGGAGACTTGGTTAGAGTAAGGAATATGCTAAGGATCTTGGGGTGTGGGACATGGATCTTAGGGACCTAATTTATTTGTGTAGTTCTTCTGAATAAAAGCTTCTAAACAGGCACTCCATAAAAGCAACTTGATAGCCATTATGAAAGCTGCCAACTGTCTGCCAGAGATTGAACTATGACTCAAGCCTGAGGGTCATGCTTTTGCATCAGAATCATTGGTGGTCACCATGTAGTAAGACTCAAGAAGTACTAGAAAGTCCCACCAGCTCCCATGATAAGGCTAGAATCTTCACCATTACAGAGTCATTTCTTTGAGTAAAGTATTTATCTCTCTCCTAAACACTGGCCATGTTGAGTCTCCGATACCTTGGAGTAAATTAGCTGATATGGTTGTTTTCTTTAAAGATGAGAAGTCCTGGAGATATTGGATTCTGAGAAAGGACTAGGTTTCAGAGAGAGAAGCAACAAAGTCAAGAGAGCAGTAGGACAAGATAAAAGTACATTGCATTTAACTGGATAAATACATAGGACCCTGAAAGCTGCCTCTGATTGGAAAAGGCTTTATGGAGTGGAAGACCTCAGTCTGGCTCTGTAAGCTCTGAGACACTGCAGACCCTCCTCCCCTGTCTTCCACATTGATTAAGTGCCATGGGACCTGTGTGTGCAAACATTTTGGACAATGAAAGTCAGGTACATCCAAATGACAATCATTCTGGTTGGGGAGGTGTCCAAGCTTGCCTGGAGCTAGCTGCTCATCACAGAAGGGAAAAACCAATCCCTGACAAGCAAGCGGCTGATCATCAGCCATGTGATGAAGTGATACTTCCTGTGCGGGACATTCACATTTCTTGAGAAACTCTTTCCCAATCAGAATGAGTGACAATTTTAGAAAATGAAGGCCTTTGTTTTCTTCCTCTATGTCTATGCACCCTGCTCCTCTCCACTTCCTCCAAATCACACACCCCACCCTAGAATGGCAGTGCCAGTGCCCTTATGGAGGAGGGGAGGCCATCAGAAAAACAGTTTACCTGCCCTGGCTGAGCTTGAATTACAGTACAGACATCTCGTAGTCCTTCCAGCCAGATGTTGCCTTTCTTTCTTGTTTTCCTTCCAGATAATGCAACTAATATCATTATCCTTGTGGGGGTGTGTTTACTATTCTGAGATCACATTAACATTACTCACTTAACTATTTGCAATGTTTTGAAATTGACATGTCTCACCATATCCCAGAGTGGTATTTTATTTCTCTGCCTGATCCTTTGATAAGGACCATCCATGACAATGACCTTTAAGATGCACAATCTGGAGGGTGTGGGGTTTGGCCAAAAGGCAACAAAAGCCACCTATCAGCAGGATCGCTATGAACTCCCTCCCAGCAAATGACAATGCACACTTGAGGATAGGTTGGCTGCTTTCTGAACTAGTACAGTGTTCAGGAAGTTGCTCGGAGCAGCCCAGAATGAGCCACTGAGATAAAACTGAAGCCATCAAAGGTGGCCTCTTGGGATTTCAGTTCCAGTTGATTTGATGGATAATATGGTGCTGTGTCCTCTGCCTATGCTATGGCAGGTCCTGTGCACAGCAGTGAGGGTAAGGACAATTAAGTGATTATCCCCATCCTTCTGAAGTTTTCAGTCTAGTATAGAGTTGTTGTTAGGTGCCATCGAGTTGGTATCCGACTCATAGCGACCCTCTGTACAACAGGGGAAACACTATTATCAGTGCTTCTCTGCTGTGCATAGGGTTTTTTGATGGCAGATTGATTTTTGGGAGGGGGTTGGCAGGTCCTTACCCAAGCCTACAGCTTCTGGTGTTCCCAGGCGGTCTCCCATCCAGGTACTAACCAGGCCTGACCCTGCTTAGCTTCCAAGATCTGACGGGATCGGATGCCACAGGGCTATGGCTGCAGGCTAGTCTAGAGACAGACATACAAATAAGTGTAATAGGTATCTTACAAAGATACACAGTGGCAGATCAGAGAAAGCAGTCAGCACTCCATGGAGGGATGGAGTGGGAGGGGGTGGGGAAGCTTAGAAGACTATAGAGAGGGCAGGAGCCATTGTGCACACCTGTAATCCCAGAGACTCCAGCCAGAGGCAGAGGCAGGAGGCTCACAGGTTTGAGGCCAGAGGCAGCCTGCATAACTCAACAAGACCCTGTCTCAAGATAAAAAGTAAAAAAGGGGCAGTGGGTGTAGCTTAACAATGGAGCTCTTGCAAAAGTATGCATGAGGCCCTGGGTTCAGCCCCCCAGTACAGATTAACAAGAAAAAAAAAATAGAAGAAGACTAAAGAGAATGCTTGGACCAAGACTTTGTATATAAATAGGGACCATCTAGGTGAGAATGAAATGAAAACACAAATGCATTTTTTTTTTTTGCCTTTGCAAATACATGAAACAACCTGGAACGGCATCATCCCCTGGGGAAATGTATAGAAGTTTTATGTAAGTGTGTAAGTTAGAGAGTGGAGGAGGAAGAACAGAGATGAAATATAAAAGCTGCAGATCCCCCTGCAGGCCCTGCAGAGGGGTTTTTCTATTCTATTGTGTAAGCCATGGGACCTCCTTCCCCGGGCTTTAAGTGAGGTAGTGGCTTCTCAGGCTTTCAGTTCAGAAAGGCCACTTGGGTATCTGTGGGAAGAATAGGCCTGAAGGTGGTGAGGCAGAAGGCAAGAAAGTAGGTGAGTGACTGTTAAAATGATTCAAGAAAGATGGGAGGCTTGCAACTAAGGCAGTGGGAGTGTGGAAGGATTAGAGAAGGCCAGAATGCCTGGAAGCTGGTGGACAGGGATAGAGGGAGGAGCGTTAAAGGAAAATGAGACATGTAAGATGCTATCCAGGATTCTGCTTTGAGTGACTATGCGCGACATGGAGAAGAGGGGATGTAAGATAATTAATTCAGTTTTGTGCATGTTGTATTTGAAATGCTTGCAGGATACCCAAGTGGAAAGGCCCAGTACAGTTGTTCCTGCCTCACGCTTGGGGTGCATTCCAAGACCTCTAGTGGATGCTTGAAACTGCAGATAGTACCAAGCCCTATCTATACTATGTTTTCCCTATACACACATCCACAAATGTAATGTCTATACATCTAACTAAGCACTTATTATGTGGTATGGTAACTTTTGCCATCTGAGGTATGCCAGCAAAACTAGGGTGAATTTCTTTTTTTTCTTACAGTTTCAAAGATTGAAGATTCTTTTATCATAGATTTTAGCAACAACAGGACATGGTCTTTATTTCTTTTCTTATTAAGTTTTAACCTTTTTTATGTAAAGAATTTTTTTTTTAGCTTCTCTTTGACATGTTTGAATTACCAGCCACACTACTTTTGTACTTTGGGTCTATTAGTAAGGAAAATAAGAATTAAACATAAGCACTGAGATATCACAATAGCTGATCTGATAATCAAGATAGGAACTAAGTGACTAATGGGCAGGTGGCATATATAAGTTGGATCCACTGGACAAAGAGATGATTCGTGTCTGGGATGGGATGGAGATGGATGGCATAAGGTTTCATTATACTACTCAGAATGGTAGCATTTTAAAATTTAAGAATTATTAGCTCCTAGAATTTTCTATTTAATATTTTCAGACCATGGTTGACTGCAGTTGCTGTTCTTGTTGTTGTTGTTGGGTGTCATAGAGTCGAGTCTAACTCATATTGTCTCTATGTACAACAGAACAAAACACTCCCCAATTCTGTGCCAGGCACACAATCATTTTTATGTTTAAGCCCACTGTTGCAGACACTGTGTCAATCCATCTGGTTGAGTATCTTCCTTTTTTTTTATTGACCTGCCACTCTCCAAAACATGATGTCCTTCTCCAGGGCCTGGTCCCTCCTGACAACATGTCCAAAATATGTAATACTTATGTAGTCTAACCATCTTTGCTTCCAAGGAGCTCTCTAGTCGTATTGCTTCCAGGATAGATTTGTTGGTTCTTTTGGGAGTCCATTGTATATTCAATATTTGTCTCTAGTACCATAATTCAAAAGCATCAGTTCTTTTCCTGCCTCCTTTATTCAACATCCAGTTTTTACAACCATATGATGCAATTGAAAATACCATGACATGAGTCAGATACACGTTCGTCTTCAATGTGACATCTTTACTTTTCAACACTTTAAAGAGGTCTTTTGCAACAGCTCTTCCCAGTGCAATTTGTCTTTTGATTTCTTGACTGCTGTGTCCATGGGTGTTAATTGTAGAACCAAGTAAAAAAAAATCTTAGACAACCTCAACCTTTTCTTCGTTTATCATGAAGTTGCTTACTGACCTCGTTGTAAGGATTTTTGTTTTCTTGATGTTGATGTGCAATCCATACTAAAAGCTGTCTTCTTTGATATTCATCCGTAAATGTTTCAAATCCTCTTCAGTTTCAGCAAGAAGAGTTGTGTCATCTGCATAACACAGGTTGTTAATGAGTCTTCCTCTAATCCTGATGCCACGTTCTTCTTCATAAAGTCCAGCTTCTCGGATTATTTGCTCAGCATAGAGATTGAATAGGTACAGTGAAAGGTACAGCCTTTATGCACACTTTTCCTGACTTTAAACCAGGCAGTGTTTCCTTGTTCTATTTAAACGACTATCTCCTGGTCCATGTCAGATTTCTCATGAGTACAACTAAGTGTTCTGCTATTTCCCTTGTTTGCAATGGTATCCATAATTTGTTTAGATCCACACAGTCAAATGCCTTTGCATAGTCAATAAAACATAGATAGACATCTTTCTGGTATTCTCTGCTTTTGGTCAATATCCATCTGATATCAGCAATAATGTCCCTGGATCCATGCCCTCTTCTGAATTGGGCTTGATTTTCCAGAAGTTCCCTGTTAATAAACTGCTGCAGTCACTTTTGAATGATCTTTAGCAAAATTTTACTTGCATGAGATATTAATGACATTGTTTGATAATTTCCACATTTGGTTGCATCCCCTTTCCTGGGAATAGGCACAAATATGGATCTCTTCCAGTCAGTTGGCCAGGTAGCTGTTTTCCAACTAACTTATAATGAACAAGTGAGCATCTCCAGTGCTGCCTCTGTTTGTTTCCAACTTTTGCATTCCATTCTCCAGTAATTATCGATGCGTCCTAATTGCATGTTTGATGAGTTTTAGACTGCAGAAGTTGGTAAAAATCTTCCCTTTCTTCATTTGTGGACTTAGTGTGTGGGGGGGGTGTAAATTTGAATAATGGTCATATTAAATGGCATTCTTTGTAGGTGTATGGATATTATTCTTTCATTGACAGCATTGTACTTCGGGACATATCTTGAGATGTCTTTTTTGATAATGAATGCAGCCCCATTTCTCTTTAAGCTGTCATTCCTGCCATAGTAGGCTATATGATTATCTAATTCAAAATGACCAATACCAGTCCATTTTAACTCACTGATGCCTAGAATGATGATGTTTATGTGCTTCATTTCCCTTTTGATAATTTCTAATTTTCCTAGATTCATACTACATACATTCCACATTCCAATTACTAATGGATGTTTACAGTTGTTCCTTCTCATTTTGAGTCATGCCACATCAGCAAATGGAGGTCCATGGGGCTTTATTCCATTCTTACCATTAAGATTGACTCTACTTTGAGGAGGCAGTTCATCCTCCATTGTCTTTTGAGTACCTTCCAACTGGGGGATCTCATTTTCCAGCACTATATCTGACAGTGTTTCTCTGCTACTCATAGGGTTTTCAATGGCTAATGGTTTCAGAAGTGGATTGCCATGTCTTTCTTTCTCATCTCTCTTAGTCTGGAAAATCAGCTGAAACCTATTCACTATGGGTGACCCTGCTGGTATCTGTAATATTGGTGGCATAGCTTTCAGGATCACAGCAACATGCAAGCCCCCACAGAACAGCAAACCGACAGACAAGCAAATAATAAATAATAATAAATAAAAAATGCTAAAAAGCAACAAATCATTCCATTAGACCCTAGTAAAATCTCAGAAGGAGAACTTAGACAAGAGTACTGTCATGTGAAAATGAGATAGAGTGGCAGCCACATCAAGGAGAGCAAACCCAGAGGCCTAGGGTGGTGAGCATGTGCTTTAGGGAAGGGGTGCCAGGCATTCAGCACACACAGCCAAACTCTGTGCTGTTCTCAACAGTGAAGCCTAAAGCCAGCCTCTTCTAGTCACATGATTGCAGAATCATCATCACTGATTTCAAAGCCCCGCGAGGCTCAGACAACTGAAAACTCACAAAGCAGATGTGCCAGCCACACAGGAGACACACCTTCCTGAGTGCAGAGGTGGAGAAATGAAAGAAGCAATGGGTGGAACAGTTGTCAGGGTTTCCAACTTCTCTAACTTGGAAAGAGTCATTAGGTGAATAAATAGCATACTCCCACTCACACCAGCAGAAGCCAGAATGACCCAGTGGGTAGATGAGGAGTAGTAATAGAGTTGTAAGTGTTTCCGCATTGAGTTTTTAATAGAGCTCTGGATCCGGTGGGGCTCGAGACCATGTGTGAAGTCAGCCAAATTTAGCCCCTCCCAGCTCTTCTTCCAGTGTCCTTCCTTCCTAGAAAACAGCTTCTACATTATAAGCTCAGAGTAAATACCAGGTGCGGGACAAAGCATATTAAACCTATTTAGTCATTTTCACTTTGTGGCCAGCCTATGGGGTAGGTACTATTTTTATCTTCACTTTACAGAAGAAGAAACAGGTTGGGAGAATTAGGTAACTTGATAGAGATTCATTACTAGGCAATGGCAAACTCAGGATTCCTATCCAGCTGTGTCTGTATTGGACATCTGTGCTTTTAATCGCTTAGCAATAGGCTGTGGCCAAGATAGAGACTTTAAGTTTTGGTCTCATTCAGCTGTTGTTTCTTCTTAAAGTGCTACCCCTCCTAGAGATTCTAGGACTGAAAAGTACTTTGAGAAATACTTTAAGTTACCTTCTCTTTTGATATATGTAATGCACTCTTGAAAACATTATATTAGCCCATTTTATGTTGCCATAACAGAATGCCTGATGTGAGGTGCTTTATAAAGAAAAAAGGGGTTATTTAGTTCATAGTTTTGGAAACTGAAAATCCAAGGCCAAGTGACCCCATCTGTTTCACCTTTGGTAAAGCCCCTGCCCCAGCCACATCACAGCATGGTGGAGAAGCAGAAAGGGAAAGAGCTCAATGCAGAAAAACGCAAGCATGTGGGGTAGCCTTGCTTCTTAACAACCTGCTCTTGGGAGAACTAACTCTAGGAAACCAGCATTACTGCTTTCCAAGAGCAGTGCCCTCATGACCTAATTACCTTCCACTGGGCCCCACCTCTTAAAGGTTCCACCACCTCAATGCTGACGTACGGGAGCACATGAAACTTTAGGAGACACATTCAGATAGTATCTACACCCGCACACATATGAAAAATCAATGGTTAGAATATTCAGCTATAGACTTAGAAACTGTTTGAGGGGTAGGAAGACTTCCAAGGGTTTAAAACATAGTTTAAGAAATGCTAACTATGCTTTGCCTTTTGGGTACTCTATTTGACAATATAGTCCTAGCATTTCATCATGCTCTTTAATTTGTTCTTTTTCTTTGTAATTGAACACACAATCAACCCATCCTCCCTTGAGTATCCAATTGAGGCTAAAGACTTGCCACTTTTAGCACACCTAATGATTTCTATTTTTGTCTTAATTTTATTAGATGATGAGACCTCTTTGCTCATATTCATACCAGCACTTTCTTTTTCTGTGTCCCACTCATTTTTGTAAAACTCAATCAAACACCCAGACAACTGAGTGAATCTTCCATTATCAAGATGGCACTGCTGTTGAAACTGAACAGTTGTGAAGCTTCATTATGCAAAGCTCTTTGTCAGCTGATGAATGAACGTTTGAACTCAGTTCAGGAGAAACAATTTAGGGGTCAAAGTGTGCAAGGTGTCGGAAGTGTGAGCTGTAAGACAGTTAAACATACAAGAAAGTCAAGGGCTACAAAGAGCTCAATTTAGCAAATATTTAATATTTAACCTCCTGTGTGTTCAGCTTTGTGCGCAGGAAGAATGACCTGCCACTTGCTGATCCTCAGGCAAGTTCATTGGGGTGATATTTGAGATTCAAGGGATGGCACCAAATTTTCTTAGTCTAACTTCCTTGATGGCCATCACAAAGTTCCTTTGCAATGAAGGGGTTCAGCTCATATTTACTAAGGATGTATTAGGTGCTGGGAACTAGTCCAAGAGTTGAGCAGGGAGACATGAAAATGAGCCCTAAGGAGCTTCCAGACCAGTGGGAACACAGAGGAAGTAATCCTATTACAATGCAGCAAATATATTTATGGAATATAAATAAAGTGCTAAGGGAATGTAGGGAAGGACACTCAGACCACCCTGAGAATTTGTAGAAGACTTCCTGGAAGATTCTTGAAGAATAGTAGGAATTAAGCCATCTCAGAGAGGGAGAAAGGATGTTTTAGACAGAGAGAACAACAAGCAAAGATGTAGAGAAGTATTTGGGCTGCAGTTCTGAGTCTCTGTAAGGCAGAAAGTGAGAGATTAGGATGGAGTGTTATGGAGGGCCCAGGACATGGGAAATACTGGATGTAGTCTCCAGTCACTGTGTCTAGAGCTGTAAAGACAAATGGCTCCTCATTCATTCTTGATTGCAGCAATACAGGAGTAATTTTGGTTTTCCTTCAAGTGTAATTAAAACCACCTTCTTATTCTTATGACTGGTAAACTCTAGAAGGCTTTGAGTGGTCCCTGATAAAATTCAAATGTGGTAAATACTAACAACAATTGATGCCCACAGATCCCAGGGCACAGACTAAATTTCTAACTAGCCTACTTGCTGTTGTTGTTAGCTACGCTTGAGGAAATAAAAAGAAGCCAATTTTCCTGTAGGTATAATCCTATTGCAGGAGTGTGACTCACCAAAGTGACCCATTCAATCTTTTTTTTGTTGTTGTTGTTTGTGCTGTTGGGATAAAAACCCAGGGCCTCGCACATGCTAGCCAGTGCTCTATCACTGAGCCACACCCTCAGCCCCTTTTTCGTTTTTTACTTTAAGACAAGGTCTTACTAAGTTGTGCAGGCTGCCTCTGGCCTCGAACTTGAGATCCTCTTCCCTCAGCCTCCCAAGTAGCTGGAATTACAGGCTTGCACTCTCACACCTGGCTTCAATCTTTAGACAAATTCATTCCCCTAGATTGGCAGAAGTAGATTGTGGTAATCTTGTTACAATCTCCAGTGGTTTTTCACAGGAGAGGAAGAGCCATCTCAGCCCTTTCCAAAAAACATGACCTGTAGCTTTCACTCCGTAAAACCTCTCCTGGGAGCAGCCTGCCCCCTCCTCAGTATCTCCTGTCAGCCTGCCCATCTCACTGTTCTCCACACACAACTCTTCCAGCTTTCCACAGATCACTCTACAAATGTATTGCTTTTGGCCTTCTTTTAAAAACAGCTTTATTGAGATAAATTCCTCATACCATACAATAGCCTCAGTGGGTACCATTCAGTGGTTTTCACTATATTCACAGGGCTATGCAAGCATCACCACAATCAATTTTAAAAGATTTTTATCACTGTAAAAGAAACATCACACTACTTAGCCACCACCTTCTAACTTCCCATGTTGCCAGCCCTGGAAACCACAAATCTATGTTCTATGTCTATAGATTTGTCTATTCTGAAAATTGCATCCAAATAGAATCATATATGTGGCCTTTGTGACTGGCTTCTTTCACTGCTTAGTTTTTGCTTAGTGACCTGTCACGTGCCTGTTTGACCTCAGAACCTTGTTCTTGAGGACCATGTGGGTATTTTCTCCTGGGCTTTTCACACCACATTATCCCTCCCTTTAACCAGCCTGCACAGCTCCCCCCTTAGCCTGTCGTCAGGCCAGGTAAACTAGACAATAAAGCAAAGGTAAGACAAGCCAGGCCCTGGACCATGGCGTTGGACCATCTCCTGAGACATCACCAGTTTCTCTTATCCTCTAGTTCACTTTCTGCCACTACTACCCGAAGGCATGAGTGGGGTGAAAAAGAACACCCTTCAAAATGTGTACCTTGACCGTGATAGCATTTCCCCCTTGATTTCTCTCAGCTACTTCTGCTCCATTGTTGTATCTTTGGCACCACCCAAGCTCAAAAGACAGGTTAGGATCAGACATGCCTGGCTGCTCTTATTGCTGCGTGGTCAACTCAGGCAGTGTTCCCGGGCTGTGGCCAGCTCTTCCTCTCGGCCTACCAGAAACATAAGAGCAAAGCAGGGAGAGTCAGCCCTGCTCTCTCGCTGGTGAAATATTACGTGTAACTTTGGGAGGCCAAAGAAGAACGTAGGTCTGTCCAAGCGTCCCTCACAGGTCATAGCCGTTTACTGAGCTCAATGTACTTATTCCACTGAGACCCCTGAGGGATCATCATTTCAATTAGACCCACCAGTCCCGTTTGCACATGTATCTACAAAAAACACGGAACATATCCTTTGTCATCACAAAGAAGAAAATCTTGCTTGTACTCTCTACAAGTAGGAAGAAAAACAACTTTCTTCTTCTATCACATTATAGCCCTTCTTCGTAAGGAAACACAGACTCTACGGGTGGTGATCCAAATGGTAAGATGGAATACCTTGATGTCTTTCAGCTCCCATGGTCACTTCAATTTGGCCAGGAAGTACAACAGTGACTGGGCACAAGGGACTTTAGGATGGGGTCGTGAGTTCAGACACCCCCAGGGCTGGGCTTGCGCAAAGAGGAACCAGGAGGAGAAACTGTCCATGAGTGCTCATCCTCACCCACGCATCTATAATTACCAACAACGGTTGCAGCGCAACTCAAAAACATAAACACACTGAGCTGGCTTCAGTCCAGGGCTCTATTTATAGCCTCCACAAACCTCCTCACAACCCTAACGCCCTCCTTGAAAGACCCCACACTGGGAGCAGGGACAAGGACTGTTCTCAGTTGTGCCGTGAAGCAAACGAGTTTGCACCTTCCTTTTCAACATGGCCTGTGCCTGTTTGCATGGCCATTGAAAATTCGCAGCCATTCTGACAGAGGCACCTCTCAAAATAAACATTTTCCTGGGCAGCCCAGACAGAGTCAAAGGATTTCCAACTCAGACTTGGAAATTATAGGGTTTCACTGGGAGGTGTGACAGAGGCTCGTCATCGTGGCTCGTACGGTTCACTTGAACTATGTTCGTTCAAGCAAGACAGGAAGTGGCCAAGAAGTATGACACAGTGGAAAGAGCAGGGGCTGGGGAGCCAGGCAGCTCTGCATTCAGCTATGTGGCCTAGATCATGTTTCTTGACCTCTCTGAACCTCAGTTTTTTCCTCTGTAAAACAGGCATACGAAAAATACCTACCTGCTAGAAACTGTTAGAATCATACATAGTATGCAGATCCTCAGAATACGAGTTTTTATAGTGTCCTTATTAATAATTGCATTACTCTAAAGCAGAGTTTCTGAAAGATTTGGCCCATATAGTCTGTATTGGATAATTCTATGCCTTTATGGTGGTCCTTACTACTAAAAAAAGAAAAAAATCCTGTAAAAAATTGAAAGATAGTTTTAGAGATTTTTTTCTACATAGCTGATGTTAATGTTATTTCAGAAAATGTAGAATAAATTAATTTGCTCCATATTTCTGTGTGTCATATTTTTATTTTTGTTACTTAATTGTTATCTTGCACTTGCTTGTTTGTTTGAGACAAGATCTTGCTATGTAGCCCAGGCTGGTCTGGACCTCACAATCCTCTTGCCTCAAACTCCCAAGTGCTGGGATTACAAGCATGTGCCACCACTTCTGGCCGATATTTCTGTACTTTTAACATTCAAAGGTATTTATTTATTTGTTCATTCATTCATTCATTACTCATTCATTCATTCATCTATATGGGCTGAGGTTTAGCTCAGTTGGTAGAGTGCTGCTCTGCACTTTCTGAGGACCTGGATTCCATCCCCAGCACTGCAAAGACAAGAGAAAGATGTGGCAATCCACTCCTGAAACAATCTGGAGATAATTAGCCATTGAAAACCCAAAGAGGACGACTTGATGGCATCTAACAACAACAACAATTTATTTATATAGCATAGTTGCAAATTCCATTTCTTGTACTTTTTAATAAGCAGCAGCCTAACTGATGGGAAAACAAAGTCCTTCCTCTCTATAATGGCTCCTCAGACTTCAGAAGAATGAGATCATGGTTTTCCAAGGCTTCCTTCTAGGTAAACATTCTTGGCTCTCTCCATAGGCACAGGAAAACTCCTAATCTCTTAGTTAAATTCTTTAATTCTTTTTTTATTTTGAGCATTGCTAGTGGTTCCTCACCCTTTCTTCTCTTTCCAGCTGCCTGTGATTCTCCAAACATAATAAAAAATAATATATATGCAAAAAGGGAATGGAATCTCTATGATAGTAACTTATATTTTGATGTGTTTTTTTCCATATCAATCTCTTTGACCCATGTTCTTATATCTGATGTGAATTAAGAAGTTCAAACCAGAACAGTGTTTTTAGAAATTATGAAATAGACCTCTATCCCTTTTAAAAGAAAAGAAAAACGAGGCCCAGAGAAAAGTGACTTAGCCAAGGTCACCCAGCCAGGAAATGGTCAACTCAATCTACGTCATTTTAAAGTTAGTATATAATGAAATTAGGGTTTTAATCCATATTTAAAAAATCCAGCATATCAGGAAACTTTTATAGCTTCAACACTGGATGATTTTTGAGCTATTTTGAGGAAATGGTAATTGACATTTAAAGATATCATGTCTCCTAGCAACCAGAGGAGTTTCATGGAGTTCATTTGATCTTCAACAAGATTCACACCCTGAACCAGGCTGACAACAAACTATTCCCCTGCCTGAATTCTCAAGGGCCATTGTGGGACATAGTGCATTTTGCTGTTTCTAAGGTGGGGTAGGGGCTGAAAGAGAAAGAGAGAGAGGTGACTAAAGTGCATGTCATTGAACAGAAATGCATAAAAAAAATCCTTTCCCTGGTACTGCACTGACCAAGGCATAGTTTGCATATTTATTCGTTTATCTTTGTACAAATATAATCAGCACAGGCATTTTTCCTAAAAAGCCAAACTACAATTTCAATCTCATAATCCTAACTCATCATCATTTGCCCTTTTGGAGCTTTCAGCAGCTGTACACAGGATGCTTGTGTAGATACAATGTGGTAGCCTGCTTTTTTGCTTTTCTCAGGATTAGGATGTAAACAATCCTCATTCTTTGAGCACATTTTCTAAGACCTTTTCACTACTTTTTCAGATGTAAAAATGACGTAATACTGTTTCATAATGCCTTAATATAGGAGTTAAAATCTCAAAGATAATAACTTCAAGGAAAATAAAAGATCTAACTGGGTGAGAGTGTTCCCTTCCCTAGGACAGGTAGCCCTGCCAGGTTACAGTACTGACAGGTGGTCATTCACACACAGAGGATCCTACACATGATAACAGCATATTCAACAATCAACTCACAAGCCCTGCTTTGTGTAGGCACAATGATAGCAAAGGCAATACCAACATGGGGAAGATGTATTTACCTGTTCTGGGGAAATTTAGAATTAAAGGTGAAGATAGATGTTGAAGTTAGTTATTTCAATGAAATAGAGGACAGAGTCTTACAGAGCGGGTTATGCATCTTTAGAGACAGGAGCAGTGGCCCCAGGAAAGCCAGGAAGTCTCCCTGGAGAAGGAGGCATTTGAGGGGGCTCATTTGAATACAAGTGTGCTTTCTATTCCAGGACTATGTGTCCAAATAATGCTTCTTTTTGCTTTCGCTCTGTTTTATCTGCCAGTTTGGCTCTACACATGCATGCGCGCGCGCACACACACACACACACACACACACACACACACACACACACACTCATCATTCCCCATGGCTCCCCATTCTGTCTTGAGGAAAGATAGCTTTTCTTTGTAGATTGGTAGAAAATACTAGTGTAAACATTGATACTTTCTCCAAAATCTTTTCTCTCTGGGGGCCCATTAAGGCTTTATTATTGTTTTAAATTTCTTCTTCCAGTTCCTTTCTGCTGTGAACTGTTTATAAAACAAGAAAAGGCACAGAAATGTCAACAAAATGCATAAGGAAGCCAAATGATGATCCTGTCCACTGTAAGCTGAATGTAAAACCACCACAGGTTACTCTACACTTGATTGTGCTCCGGAAGCTGTACTGGATTGCTCTTTCCCTTGGGGGTCTTGCTCTGCCAGAGCTCAGAGAAGAGGAGCTTTCCACATGCTGCTCTCTGACCTGGGTTCTGGAGGGATGTGACTGCAGATGCGGATCTGCAACCTCCAGCCAGAACAGAAGGCACCAGGAACTCCTAATTCTCCTGCAGAGTAGGGGGAATGCCACTGAGGTAGGGGGGTGGCAAGGCAGCCTGGCCTCAGGAGCTGAGTTCAGGAATGTTTGTGTATAGATAGGCTCAAGATGCTTCTTTGTAATTCTAGCATGAGGGAGGTAGAGGCAGGAGGATTGCAAGTTCAAGGCCAGCCTGGGCTACATAGTGAGACACTGCCAAAAAAAGAGAAGAAAAAAGGGAGGGGTAGACGGAAGGAGAGAGAGAGAGAGGGAGAGAGAGCCTGAGAGAGAGAGAGAGAGAGAGAGCAGAGAAAGAATATTTGTATCTGCCACCAGCTGTCACCCAGTCACTATCAGGTTCATCTTCATATTCCCCTGCATCTTGGGGACCTATTTGAGACCAGTTCCATGTAGTACCTAAAAGAGTCCTAAATTTTGCAAGTAAATTTTGTGTACCTATTGACTTCAAATTATATTGTTTTCCTTTGCATTATCCGAATGCATAGATAACACGGGAAAGAAAGGCAAAGAGAGAAAAATAATAGTGTGTGATAGGCACAAATATCATGATGTGGAAGACAAGGAAACTGATGCTTGGAAAGGTCAGTTAACTTGACAAGTGGCAGATAGACTGTGAAATCAGACCGACCCTGGGGGATTTCCTGGTTTAATCACTTTCTGGGTATATGTTATTGGTTAAATTGCTTAATTGCCCTTAGCTTTGTTTCCTCATCTGTAAAAGATATCTCATATGGCTATTTGGATTAAATAAGCTAATGCATGCAAGGAAACTGCACAGTATTTATCACATTGTTGTTGTTGTTGTTAGGTGCAGTCGAGTTGGTATCTGACTCATAGCGACCCTCATAGGGTTTTCAATGGCTGACTGTTTTGGGGTTGACTTGGGAGTGGATTGCCAGGTCCTTCTCCCACTTTTGCGGTGCTGGGAATTGAACTCGGGACCTCAGAGACTGCAGCGCTCTACCAACTGAACTAAATCCCGGTCCATTTATCACTAGACCTTAATAAATATCAACAATCATTATTATTAAAGAATGATAAGGAGGCAGTGGAACTGATGATTGGAACTACATCTAATTCTAAAAGCAGTTCTTATCCCACCATTGGGCTGCTTCTCTGAGGCCACATGAGTAGCCATCCCTGTTCTTCCTGTCAGAGTCCAGTTCTAGGAAGCTGGTGTGTCACTGCCTGCTGAATTACCCCTGACATGGATTCAGCTGTGAACAACACATGCCTCCAGCTGTGCAGTTGCCCACAAGCTCAGAAGGCATCTGAGGAAGTCCATAACCTTGCTACAAGGATTGTGCAAGAGCAACCATGCCAGCTCACACCTCTGTGGGACCTCTGCCTGGGGATTTGGGTTTGGGTAGTGTCATGGTTTGAATAGAAAATGTCTCCCAAAGGTCATGTGCTTTAATGTTTGGTCCCCAGGTGGTGGCACTGTCTATGGAGGCTGTGACAACTTTGGGGGGAGGGATTCTTGCTTTGTGGAAGCAAGTCACTGGGAGTAGGTTCTTGGTTTTTTACCTAGCTCCACTACCCTGGCTCTCTCTCTGCCTCTTGACCCATGATGTTATGAGGTCATCTGCCATGGGCTCTTCTTCCTGCTGCTGCCATGCCTGCCCCACTGCCACTATGGACTGATCCTCTAACTGTGAGCTTCCAATAAACTTTTCCTCCATAAGTTTGGTTGTGTTGGTTTTCTTGCCACAATGATGAAGGCTGACTAATACAGATAAGGAGGGGAGGGGCTTCATACAAAGTAGTGTTGGGAAAAGGAAAATGATAAATTAACAAAACAATTCTTTAGCTAAACCACACCACTACACATATCTTCTAAGTATTCACTACAGAAGCTATGGAAGACATGCAAGGATTTCCAAGGATGCAGAAAAAGGTAGTTAAAATAATCCAGGGAAATGGTGAGGGGACTTGCAGAGGAACTGTATGATGAGAATCTCTGAACCAAGAAAGAAGGTAGTTTATGTGGCCAAAAGTCAAACAGCTGGAGCAGGGGCACATGCCTATAATCTCAATGACTCTGGAGGCTGAGGCAGGAGGACAAGTTTGAGGCCAGAGACAGCCTGCATAACTTAGCAAGATTCTCTCTCAAAACAAAATTATTGAAAATGGGCTGAGGGTACAGCCCAGTGGTAGAACACTTGCAAAATATGTGCAAGGCTCTGGGTTCAACTTCCCCCATACACACATAATCGACCAACCAACCAACCAACTAACCAATCAATGGATAAATGCAAAGCAAATTAGGAATGCAACCACAAATAAGAGGCATCAGCAAACATCAGAGTATTAAAACGAGAGGGAAACCACTTAAACCTACATAGTCAAAGAAAAGATAAAGAAATTCCAAATTATGAAATGAGTAAGTAACACCAAATCTATTGCTTTAAAAATAGCAGTGTTAAGAACTGGGGATATACTTCAGTGGTAGAGAACTTGCCTAACTTGTGGGAGGACTTCCTGATGAGTTTCCCTGTCAGAGAAAGGCTCAGACACAATGGAACCCTGTATGAGCCCTTCTGAAGGGCAAGCATCTCTCTAGTATATTTCTTTGGTTATCCATAGAGTGAGTTGTGATTTATTTGTTTCTGTCTTTGTTTGTTTTCTTCATGAGGAGAGGTTTACATGGAAATATAAGCATCCTAAAATTTCAAATGTAGAATCAAAGCATTGTCAAGAAATGGTTTATGTAGGTAAGGACTTCTTGTTGTTGTTGGGTGTTGTCAAGTTGAGTCTTACTCATAGTGACCCTATGTACAAACGAATGAAACACTCCCCAACCCTGTGCCATGCCCATGATCTTTTCACGTTTAAGCCCAACGTTGCAGCCACGATGTTTCTTCTCATTTTGAGTTATTGCTATATCAGCAAAAGGAGGTCCCAGGGACTTTACTCCATTCCCATCATTAAAGTCAACTCTACTTTGAGGAGGCAACTCTTCCCCAGTTGTTTCTTGAGTACGTTTCAGCCTGAGGTGCTCATTTTCTGGCACTGATGATATCTGAGATACCAGTGGTATAACTTTCAACAACAGAGCAACAAGCAAGTCCCCACAGCACTACAAGCTGACAGACAGGTGAGGGATGTAAGGATTTAAGCCACTTAAAATCACCACCAGGTCCTCAATCTATCCCAAATAGTTTAATACACAGAATCCATGAACTTGCTATGCGTATGCAGCTCTAAGACAAGTCTCTAATCTCTGCCTTTCAAATAAATGACAGCTCCCAAGACCTCTGTCTAGAAGAACTCCAGCACTGCTGATTACAAGAGGCAAGGATACATTTCAGAATGTTGGCGCCAACATTCTCACCACCCTCACTGACCCATCAGGAGGCTGGGGCAGGGACAGAGCATTGTCCCAGAGACCCCTGCATGTCAGGAGTTGGCCCTTTAGATGCTATGTTCTCAGGGTGGTAGGGGGAGCAGAAAGGTGGTCAGGGCAGTGACGATTTGCCAGCTGACTCCAAAGTATTTTGATAATTTGACAACCATTCTTGCTACGCTGCTGCCTATTGTCTGAATGCCAGCATTGCCACAGGGTTCCTGAAACAGGGTGCCAACTGACAGAGTGCAAAGTCCTTTCCTGTCTCCCAGGAAAAGGGTCCTAATTCTAGTATCCAGTTGCTTGTATACCCCTATTTTCTCCTCCGGACCATCAGCCTATGGCTTTGGCTGTAGGGCAGTGACATTTCTAATTTATGCTTTGAATTCTGTCTCCAGCACAGTGCTGGGCATGTGGATCCATGGCATATAGATGAAGAAAGTGATCACAGATGTTGGTTGAGTGAATGAATGAATGAATGAATGAATAATAGGCTGAAAACTCTCTGTACCTCAAGGCCAAGTTTTGGAGGTTTGGGGTTTTCTTTTCTTTTCTTTTTCCAAAGGCTTCCAGAAAAAGCAGAACTTTTGCCCAGACAGGGCAAGCATGTCACAAAGTTCTGCTTTCACTGTGTGTTAAGTGGAAACGATTAGGCAAGCGGGTAGTAAGAGATTCCTCTCTGTGTTTCCTCTGTGTTGGGGACAGTCCTGCTACAGACCTCTGCACACTCAGACTGATAGCGCAAACTGAAATGCTGTGCATCAGTGACCCCAGGGCGCCTTGCTTATCTGTCATCATGGCTCATCCACCCCAGAGGTGACTGAAGGGGCCACTTCCTGGACGCATATGTAGGTGTGAAGATGCTGGAGTGTGTGTGTGTGTGTGTGTGTGTGTGTGTTTCCAGGACTGACTTGAAGGAGCTGATGTTTGACAGAACTTGTTTCAAGCACCTGTGGCTGATGAGAGTCTGCCATCAGGCTGTACCATCTGGACCACACCCAGAAACATTCACCCCTGTGGTTCTGACAACTGTTCCCACCACCACCCCTGGTCCCTGAGCACTTTGTGCTGGGATAAGTTCTGTACACCCTCAGGTGGGATCACTAGTCCCGGGAGAGCTCATTCTCCCCATTTCACAGATGAGCAGATTTTCTTAGTTCTCTTGAGGGCACGGCAGGGTGATCCAACCGCTTGTCCTGTCACCTCCCAGCTGGACCTGCTGGAGAATGAGATAATGTGAAACATTAAGCTTTAGACAGGGAGTTGTTAGATCTGTCAGAGATCTTCAAAGCTGGCTGCGTTTTTAGAATCCCCTGGGAAGCTTCCTAAAATACTAATATTTGGGCCTCTCCCCCCATCAATTAAGTCAGAATTATTAAGGATGTAGCTGGAGAGAAGATTTCGGTTTTAATTCTCGAGGTGATACTAGTGAGAAGCTAGGGCTGAGGACCAGTGCCTTGGACCCTTGTCTTGACTTAAACTATTGAGGGTTATTTACCTTGATGTACCTTAACTGGAAAATAGAATTAATAGTGGCAGCTGCCCATCTCCACGATATGGAAGCAAAAGCTTCAGAGTGAGAATCAGAGACACCAGGTGTTGGAATTCCTCCATTCTTCCTCATAAAGTCCAGATTCTTGGATTATTTGCTCAGCATATAAATTGAAGAGATAGGGTGAAAGTATACAGCCCTGATGCACACCTTTCTCAACTTTAAACCACTCAGTGTTTCCTTGTTCTATTCGAACAACTGCCTCCTGGTTCATGTACAGATTTCTCATGAGCACAATTAGGTGTTCTGGTATTCCCATTTTCCGAAGTGTTATCCATAAT
>VMDO01023348.1:0-31807 GCA_007922755.1 Pedetes capensis | reverse complement strand
CCACTCACCCCAAATCAATCAGCCATTGAAAACCCTACGAACAGCAGAGAAGCACCAGTGCTTGGACTATTGTACATAGGGTTGCTATGAGTCAGACACTGACTCTGTGGCACCTAACAACAAGAACACTGGCACCTAGCAACAAGAATACTGTTTTCATATGTAAAGGGTGTTACTGGCCACCAACCAGGCCACTTGGAAAGGTGTTACTGGCTACAGTCAGGTATTTGTAAGAAGGTATTGTCTAGTAGCAGTTGTGCTATTTGTGACTATTTGTGAACGGTACTTTCTACTAGGGAAGTGCTGATCACGAAATCAAGCCATTTGTCTCAGAGGAAACGCACATTGATATTTATGTCTCAAAAGGTGTCTGGGAAGCAGATGGGTGCTGTTGTTGTTAGGTGCCATTGAGTCATGTCTGACTCAGGGACCCTATGTACAACAGAGCAAAGCATTCCCTGACACTGTGCCATGCCTGGCACTGTGTCAGTACTTCTGTGTTACTCATAGGGTTTTCAGTGGCTGATTGTTTCAGGATTGTTTCTGGAGTGAGCTGCCAGGCCCTTCTCCCATTTTTGCGGTGCTGGGGATTGAGCCCAGGGCCTCAGTGCACAGAGTAAGCACTATACAAACTGAGCTAAACCCCAGTGCGTGATGGCTGTGGGGTTCGCTTTGTTCCCTTTCTTTCTGCCTTGCATACCCTATCATGAGGTGCCGAAGACCAGCTGCAGCCTAGAATGCAGGGGTCCCTGAAGGCAGATGAGGAGTTGGTGATGGGTAACAGACACAACAGCTTGCAGGCAGTGTGAATCTGTTCCATTCATTTCCAGATAGCCCAGCCTTTTTATACAGAATTGCAATTCACTAAATCTTATGAAAGGTCAGAAAAAAGACAAGGAAGTTGGTAGCATTGATGGATTACATCAAAGTTTTGTCATCACTAGATTAAATTGTCACATGAGTGTCAGGTGGTGATCAAAGTGGGAGGTGAACTCAGAGGTAAATTGTGTTTACTTTAAAGAGATAAACCAAGACCTGAGCATCTACATCTCCTGTAACAATTAACTATTCTTAACTTTATGCAGGAATTTAGGGTGGTTAACTGTCACCTGTGTGTCACCCCATTGAGTCCATAATTATGATAAACGGGTGCTTTTTATCTTATCAAAATGATTTGCTTACTGTAGAGCTGTCCAAACAAAGGCTTTTGTTTAAGGAGTTTATGCTGTTGGAAGTCATTCAGTAATTTCCCTGGTCAGCTCAAGAAAGCCTGAAGCTAGTTAACAGCCAATCTGAATTAGCATTGCCCACAGAGCCAGAAGATTATGTATTTTTCATTAATATTTCCCAGAAGTCTACAATAGTGGCCAATTAAAATTTAAGAAAAAGAAAAGATGAGGTTCCAAGTCCTCTCCATGAAGAGACCTTTTGGAGGTACTCTTCCCCTCTGGGCAGACTTTCCCTCTGAGGCAGAAGGTACTTTTTCCCTTTTCGATAGATTTTCCCTTCAATGCCTTTATTAAAGATACTCTTCCTCATGTGGGGACTCTGTCTACCCATCATGAGTGGATCCGGACCTGGCAATGAGGATCAATCCTTCAACACATTGGCTTTTGGGAGATAGTCTAGATCTGAACTATAGCAAGACTCATGAAAACTGAGCTCCTTTTTGGAGGATCTGTCTTTAGGCAGATGAAGGTCTCTATGCTTTAGGGGAGAAAGAATAAGGAAAGACTGGAGGTAGGAGAAAGAGAGGCTTTGGTTCTGAGGCTGTTTCTGAGACTTTCCAGTCTTATTTAGTTTGGAGTACTCAGCATGCCAGAGCAGGACACTTTGGGGTATCCTTTTCCAAACTCCAACATTGGGATGTATCCATCGGCTATGAATAGGGAGAAAAATGACGACTTAGTTATATCAGTTCACTGGGAAATGAAGCCCAAACAATCAATACTTCCTCTTTTTAACCTTTTCCATCACACCTAGGGGGCAAAATATATTGGAATTGGTGTCATGGGAGGGAATTTAGATATGGCAGACTAATGGAATGTGTACAGAACAGTCCAGGCAATGTTTGTGGAATCAGAAACTAATAATTTCAGGGAAAGAACTGGAGGAAATTGAGGAGGAAGCATGTAAATATGCAATTGTTGCCTTAGTTTGGGCCGCAATAGCAGAATGTCATAGATTTGGATGATTTAAACAATTTATTTCTCAGAATTCTAAAAGGCTAGAAAGGCCAAGATTAAGGTTCTGGACTATTTGGTGCCTGGTGAGGGCCAGGTTCCTGATTCATACATGGTACTTCTTGCTGTGTGCTCTCATGGTAGAGAGAGGGCTGAAGAGCTCTCTGAGATCTCTTACAGGAGCATGAATCCCATTCCTGAGGTCTACCCTCATGACCAAGATTACTTTTAAAGGCGTCCCCCTTCTAATACTGTCACATCAAAGATTGAGATTTCAATGTGAATGTTGAGAGGGCACATTCAGTCCATTGCAGTCATCCTGTGGGGGAATGAGGGGCTATACTGCAGACTCTGTGTGAATAAAGGGTATTATTCCTGCCCTGCATTTATTATCAGTGACTTTTTCCAGGGTATGTTTCTATCAAGTGGGCACAGATTATTTGGGAGGCTGAAACTTGACTTCATTAGCATCTGTTTTGTAAGAAATAGTAAGCTGTCATGTCAGATCAGAGGCTTAGGTGACTGGAATGAAGGAAAAGAACTTGGGAAAGGTCTGGAACACTGAGTGCAATTTGAGTAATTTGGGCCCTAGTAGGGTATGGCACTTCTAGGCCACCAGAGGGCAGTATTCACCCGGCCTCTGATTATTGAACTCGGCTTTAGAGCACCACTGAGAGAAAGAGGGGCAACCTTTAGAGTGAAGGCCACATTGCCCCAAGTTTATGCTCCTATGTCCCCCCCTTTTCTCTGCCTGGTTAGCTCCTACAAAATGTGTGTATCTCCCTTCTCTTAATGTTTTTCTCTCTTCCAAGCAGAGTTACAGGATTGAATACATATCTCTATGTAGCACTTGTTATAGTTTACTTTTTAATTGAAACATACTATTTGAAGATACATAAAAATGAATCAGTGGCTTTTACAATGCAACTGAAATATTAACTCCACTGTTTCCCCATAAAAATTTAATAATAACTTTTATAACATTAGTTACAGTTGTTTGTATAGACAGTATCATATGAAACTCTCTTGGCACTTATGACTAATCCATTATAAACATAGCAATCTTCAAAACAAAATACCATAGAAAGTACCATTAGACTAAGTTGAAGTAGAAGAAGCTCATTGGCTGTATAGCAAATGGATGAGAAAAATGGATTTAAAAAATCCTGTCACATCCCCCATATGTGTACTTAGAAATCTTGTACAAATAACAGAAAACTCCATTTCATCCTCTTCACTAGGATAAACCCCTTAAGATTGAAAAGATTAGATAATTAGCTCCCAAATTCTGTGCTTATTTTTACTCCTCCTTGCGATTTCCTGACAGATTTAACACAAACAGGAAAATCTGTTCGGTAAATTGAGCTCTTAGAGCCTAAAAATACATTGAAGAATGCTAGCTAAGATGCACATACCCTATATTATTTTCGGTTTTCCATCTATTCTTTGTATCGACCCTCCCATGAAAATTTCTCATATTTTTGAACAACCTGTGCATTTTCAGCATTGTTTTTGGCCTTCACAAAGTCACAGCAGAAAATAGCGTTGGTAGCTTTTACACCAAGCTTTCTAGTAGCCAGTTGGTTGCTGAGTTCCTCAGCTTTTTCCATTTTCTATACATCCTTGCCACTCTAAAGGCACTCTGCCTTGCCACTCTAAAGGTAATGGAGTTCTTAACTTTGTGTTCTTAACTTATGTGTCTGATATCACTTTTTGTTTTCTTTTTTTCTCAACTTGTCACTGCTTGCAAAATTTTGAATAAGCTTCTACTGGGCTTTACTTTGTTGTTGTTGTTGTTAGGTGCCGTCGAATCGGTATCCACCTCATAGCGACCCTCTGTACAACAGGGGAAACACTATTGTCAGTGCTTCTCTGCTGTTCATAGGGTTTTCAAGGGCAGATTGATTTCTCCCAAGCCTACAGCTTCTGGTGTTCCCAGGCGGTCTCCCATCCAGGTACTAACCAGACCCGACCCTGCTTAGCTTCTGAGATCTGACGGGATCGGATGCCACAGGGCTACAGCTGCAGGCGATGGGCTTTACTTTAGGAGTATTGTATTCTCTATGAGTTGCCTCTTCAATTTATCTTTTCTAGTGTTTTCTTTTTCCCCCCCTCAATCTTGAGGTTGAGGTTTTATGTTTGAAATGTTTTATGCAATTCTTGGAGTATATTCCATATACTTGGGAGATTCCAGAAGGGCACTTGTATTAGTCACTTTTGGTCACTATGACAAAATACCTGAGATAAACAACTTAAGGGAAGAAGGATTTGTTTTGAGTCATAGTTTCAAAGGTTTCAGTCCATGGTCTGCTGACTCCATTGCCTTTAGAGTGACAAGGCAGAAGCAGCATGGTGGAAGGGCATGGTGGAGGACAGCTGCTCACCTCATGATAGCCAGGAAGCAGAGAGACAGGAGAGAAAGGGTCTGGGGACAGGATATACCTTTAAAAGCTGTACCCCTGATGACCTCTCTGCCACCAGTCCCTACCTTCTAGAAGCACATTCATCTCTAAATTCATCAATGGACTAATCACTTGGTGAGATCAGCATTCCTATGCTTCAGTCCCCTCTCAATATCACCACCAACCAGGAACCAAGCCTTCAGCAGGACAGCCCTTAGCTTCATTAATATCCAAACCATAGGATCACCCTTCATATACATCAACATTTGCTTCTGCTTCAGCTTTTGGTCCATGTGTAGAGAAATCTGACCTTTGTTTTTCTAACTATCCAATCTTTATTTTCTTGTAAGCTAAGTCTTCATCTGTAGGATTCAACACAACGTCACTTCATTTAGGTCAGGAGGAATTGGCCCTTGCCATATATTTTCAGGAGGATTGTTCTAGAAAGATACTCTTCTCCTTCTGGCCATATAGCTAGAAGTCTGCAGGCTCTACGTGAAAGCTTTACTCCTGTCCCAGTGTGGGAAGAATTCCCTGTTGGGCACAGGACTAAATGCTCAGGTCCAGATAAGGTTCTATCCTACTGACATTTCCATGAATGATAGCTGTTTTCTAGGACTCAGCAATTGGGAACGTAGTCCATTTTCTCAGTGAAGAGCATCCTTATCCCTCTCCCTCTGGCTGGGGTGCGACAGAGAAAATCTCCATGAAGATGCTAACATACTTCTGAGGAGGTGGGGGCTGTTGAGGTGTCTTCTCTGGCTTAATCTGCCCACACTGGACTTCCAGCAGGCTCTCCTAAATTGTCACCAGAAGCCCATATTTTATTTTGTGTTTTGTTCTAAATTTGAAAATTCTTCCAGGGCATGCTGTGGTTTATATATATTTGTATCTATGAATACAGATTGTTCAAGAAGTGTTTTAGATTTCTGATATTTTTGGATTTTGGAATATTTGTGTGTGTGTGTGTGTATATATATATATATATATATATATACATATATATATATGTGTGTGTATATATGTATATATGTATATATATACGTATATATGTATGTATACATATATGTGTGTATATATACATATATACATATATACATATATACATATATACACATATATACGTATATATACACGTATACATACGTATATATACAAAATATGTAAGATGCACACACACGTATATATATATACATATACATACACACACACACACACACACACACACACACACACACACACAGAGGTAGATTAGGGATGGGACCCAAGTCTAAATACAAAATTTATTTATTTGTGTGTCACACATACCTTACACATATAGCTTGAAAAATTTTTTTCTTCAGTACTAGGGTATTGAACCCAGGGCTTTGTGTATGCTAGGCATGCACTCTGCCATTAAGCTGTACCCTCGGCCTTCTTTTATTTTTCATTTTGAGGCAGGGTCTTCTGTTAAGTTGTACAGGCTGCCTCTGGCCTCCATCTTGTGGTCCTGCCTCAGCCTTCCAAGTCATTGTGATTACAGGCCTATGCAAGGGCACACTGAAGACAATTTTATTCAACATTTTAAAATAATTTTGTATTGCGACTATAACGTGTCACATAAGGTCAAGTGTATAATTTTCCCCTATGGCATCACGTCAGTGCTCAAAAAGTTTTGGGTTTTGGAACACTTGGATTTCAGGTTTTCAGATTAAGGATGCTCAAGCTATTCTAGGTTTAAAACTAAAGAATTTGATTTTTTAATTTTATTTTTGCTGTGTTGGGGATTGAAGCCAGGGCCCTGCTTCTGCTAGAGTCCTACATCATTGAGCTAGGTCCCCAGCTCTTGACACTCAAGTATTTGGGTGAATAACTGATAGCATATGATAATGTGTCAATGACAGCCATTGGCAGATTTCTTTAAAGAAGATAGTAAGTGGCTTAGGCTTTATGGGCCGTGTATCTCTGGCATAACTGCAGAACCCTCTCTCTCTGTTGTGACAAATCTCATTGTAAATGATTGACAGCTGTGTTACAATAAAATTTTATTTATAAAAACAGGGGGCAGGCCAGGTTTGGTCCATAAGCCTTAGTTAAAGTTGAGGCTTTCAGTAAAATTAACTTTATAAGGTTTTTTTTTCTCCCACCTTACTGAACAAATGCATAAAGGACACATCTTTGTTGAATGGATGGGTGAACAGTTGTTACCATTGTTGTTGTTAGGTGCTGTCGAGTCAAGTTCGACTCATAGTGACTCTGTATAGCAGATCGAAACCCTCCCAGATTCTGTGCCAGGCACACGATCTTATTTATGTTTAAGCCCGTTGTTGTGGACACTGTGTCAATCCATCTAGTGGAGGGTTTTCCTTTTTGTCACTGACCTGCCGCTCTCCCAAACATGATGTCTTTCTCTAGAGATTGGTCTCTCCTGACTACATGTCCAAAATAAGTAAGATGCAGTCTAGCCATTCTTGCTTCCAAGGAGCACTCTGGTTGCACTTCTTCTAGGACAGATCTGGTGGTTATTTTGGCGGTCCATGGTATATTCAATATTCATCTCCAGCACCATAATCCAAAAGCATCAGTTCTTCTCCTGTCTCCCTTGTTCAATGTCCAGCTTTCACAACCATATGATGTGACTGAAAATGCTATGGCATGAGTCAGGCACACCTTTGTCTTCAGTGTGATATCTTTACTTTTCAATACACTAAAGAGATCTTTTGCCACAGTTTTTCCCAAAGCAATGTGTCTTTTGCTTTCTTGACTGCTGCTTCCATGGGTGTTAATTATAGAGCCAAGCAAAGCAAAATCATGGACAGCCTCAATCTTTTCTCCATTTATTGTGAAGTTGCACACTGACCCGGTAGTAAGGATTTTTCTTTTGTTGATGTTGAGTTGCAATCCATACTAAAGGCTGTGATCTTTGTTTCCATTAGCTGAATAATAATTACAACTACTTTTTCTGATTATATGTTAAGGAAGTTTTCAGAAAGTATATAGGGAGTTGCCTATATGTTGTATTTGTAAGTAGTTATTTTAAACTACAAATAAAGCTAGATCTTTTCATTTCAGTGAGTGGAAAAGTGTTAAGTCCACTGGGAATGGACTCTTTAAGCAAAAATGGAAGATTTCTGTGAGCCAAACTGTGACTGAGAAAAACGTTTGTTTACAAAGCTTTAAAAAGAATTCGTTTTGCGTCAGGTAGTGTGAGTGTAGCCAAAATATCTCACTGCTTATAGAGTAGTGACCCAGTGTTTGAAATATTTATCCTATTAGTCTTCAGGGTGTGTCATGAGTAGAGGAGGTTTGTTCAGTTTAGTTGCAAAATGTAGACTGCTTTATCATAAGAAAATACACAGGATTTGTATGGTGTTGGCTTGACTTGGCATCCCAAGTTACTTAGGTTAAATGTCACGCGGAAATGCTTGGTATCGTGTTGGGCTCCCCCTTAGAGTCATCTGACTCACGTCAGCCTTAGTTACTTCCCCCAGTGGAGGAGTTTGGTTGGGTCAGGCTGCCCAGCAGTTGCGCTTCCGGGCCCAGTTCCTGGACTTCTCTCAGATTTCTCCCCTGTGGCCCCCAGAGCAATTGTTCCAGGATGAACACTCCAGTATTTACCTGTTTCCTGGACCTTTCCTTTGCCTCTTTGCCCTGAGAGAATCCCAGTTCTCTATTTCGCCTGTTACCCCTGGTGGAGTTTGCTGTACCCCAACACCCTGCTTATCTCAATGCTGAAAGAAGTGGCCATCTCCAGACACATAGTCTGAAATGCTCACATAGAGATCTCTGGGCGTGACTCTTTTGGGTCAACTATCCCACATTCCTCCTCACCATCATACTGACCTTTCCTTTACTCTTTACTCAGTGAAGACCTGAGCACCAAGGAGCTTTCCTTCCCACCATCAACCTGCTACCATCCTAGGTGAGTCCAGTGTAGATTGGGAGAGACTGTCACGTTCTCAAACCTCCCCATTCCATGACCTCCACTTCTACCCTAGCTCCTTTCTTTGATATCTAATACAGGCTTTAATTATATTGCAGAAAGGCTTTACTTTTGCTTTACTGAATCTCAGCATATTACTCTAGAGCTTGCCTGCTGCCTTCCCTTGCAGCTTCAGCTACACTTACTTACTCAAAACCCCTTTACTTCCTTTTTACCTGCTTCCCCTTCTTAGTGTAATCTGCACAGGCTGATCCTAAGCTGTGCCTGTGACAATATCTTCAAGTTTGCTTTATTGTCCTCTCACCTAACAACAACAACACATCCACCCAGTAAGACCCAGCTGTTGACCGGCTGCTCTAGTCTGGCTCTTGAATGACCCCAAAGGCCTTTGTGTTGATGGCTTGGTCCCCAGGGCAGCACTGTTGGGAGGTGGTAGAACTTTTGGGAGTTGGGGTCTGCTGGGAGGTCTTTAGGGCACTGGAGGTGTACCCTTGAAAGGATTGTGGGACCCTGGTCTCCTCCTCTATCTGTTTTGCTTTCTGGCCATGAGGTGAGTGGTTTATGTCTCCCATGTGCTCTGCCATGATTTGTTGCCATGCTACAGGCACAAAGAAACGTGACCAATGGATCATGGACTAGAACCTCCAAGAGTGTGAGCCAAAGTAAACTTTTTCTCTTTATAAGTTAATTATCTTGGATATTTCATTATATTGATGGAAAGCCAACTAACACAATCTTGTTTGGCTTAGACAAGCTAGAATTTATAAGGCCCTGTGATTCCCTGTGTAAACTAGTCTGCTCTTTTTGAGGATTAAGAGTATGTTATTATAAATTGAGTGCTGTGGCACATGCCTGTAATCCCAGCAACTCTGGAGGTGGAGGCAAGAGGATCATGAGTTTGAGGCCAAGAGGCAGCCTGTGTAATTTAGTGATATCTTATCTCAAAATAAAAAATAAAAGAGGGACTGGGAGTGCAGCTCAGTGGTGGAGTGGCCTGGGTTCAATCCCCCCAGTACCACAAAAATAATAATAATGAAAACAGTATGTTGTTATAGAAGCTGTAACTTGAATTCCTCACATTGGGGTTCCAGGAAAATGGCATATATGGGCCCCCTTTAATAATTGTGGGTATAATTTGGGATCACATGTGTGGGTAGCTGTATTATTTGGCCTTTTTTGGTAATATTATTAATATAACATCCTGAAATATCAGCTTAGGGTTCAATAATGTTAACATTAGTATTCACGTTATAAACTATCATCATTCTAGTCAGTGAAAGCACTCATTAAATAATGACATTTTGAGAAATATACAAATACAGATGAGTAAATAATGTAGGCGGTTTTATATCTTTTTGTGTAGCACTGACATTTGTTCTATTTTTAACCTATTTCTGGAATATGGGCTTTCATTGTGCAGCCATTAAGGAATTCATCAAAATTTCATATCGCCCGTGCTGGTCTCTGTTGTCTGTGGCTGCCATCTGGCTCTGCTCTAGGCTGAGTGATAATTATTTCATGTGGCGCTCCCAGCCCCTCCTCTCCACCTTCTCTGAACCTGTTCTCCTGTCCCTTCAGCTTTTCTGTCTGCCGCCTCTTTTCCCTGCTCCAGGATGTAAGATAATTGTCATTATTCTCTGATGGGGAGGAAAAGATTAGTTAACATAGGTTTTGGGGTTTTCCTTCTCCCCCCAAGGTATTTGTTAGATCTTTGCTTTCCTGGCCGAAATTCTCGCAGTGTTTTTCCACACCATGGGTACCATCTGTCAGATCTGGGACTCTTATTTCTTAACTGTGGCCGAGGAACAAGGGTGGCCAAGTAAAGAGGCAGCCAGGCCGGTTCTCCTTCCCATCTCCTACTTTCATGCCTGCCTTCTCTAGATAGCAGGCAGCTTCATGGTCTTGCTCTGCCTCATTGCACCTGCTTTTTTTCCCTTAAGGTTAAAATCTTTTTCTTGAATTGTGCTCTTTAGTTTCTGAACCTGAGTCAAAGCCTGTATCTCTCAAGCAGTGGTTTCTCTTTTAACTCACTGCTTTTGCCTGTAGAAGAATTTAGGATTTAAACAAAAATAAGCCACAGATAATTGTGCCTGTTATACAGTGGGAGAAGGCAGCAACAAATGTGTAAAACCTTTATGGTGCTTTCTGACCTCTGTGAAGTTTTAGTCTGGGACAGAAGAGAAGGTGACCAAATAATAGTGGCATAGGGCAGAATGGTGTAATTACTAACCTGTCTTTGTTGTTAGGTGCCATAGAGTTGGGTCCAACTCATAACAATGCTGTATTGTTATTGTTGTTAGGTACCTTTGACTCAAGTCTGACTGATAGCGACCCTATGTACAACAGAAGGAAACATTCCTCACACTGTGCCATGCCCAGCATTATTGTCAGTGTTTTTCTGCTATTTATAGGGTTTTCAATGGTGAATTGTTTTGGGAGTGGATCATCAGGTCCTTCTCCCTAGCCTGCAAGCACTTGATATTCCTGGGCAGTCTCCCATCCAAGGACTAACCAGGCCAACCCTGCTTAGCTTCTGAGATCAGGTGGGATCAGATGCCCAGGTGCTATGGCTGTAGACGGCAACTCTGTTGTCAACAGACAAAACACTACCTGATGCCATGCCATGCCCAGCACTATTGTCAGTGCTTCTCTGCTATTCATAGGGTTTTCAATGGCTGATTATTTCAGAAGTGGGCTGCTGGGTCCTCCTTCCAGGCCTGTAGCACCTGATATTCCCAGGGGCTCTGTCTCCCAAGGACTAACCAAGTCCAACCCTGCTTAGCTTCTGAGATCTGATGAGGTCAGATGCCAAGGTGGTATGGCTGTAGACAATTACTAACCTAGTGGCTTAGAAAATCAGTGTTACAGATGATGTGCAGGGTGAAAGACTCTTGAGACAGCAGAGTTTGGAGAAGACAGTAGTGGAGAGAGAGAATTTGAATTGTTGAAATGGAAGAAGGAATGTATTGAGGATGTTGAGTTCTGGGTTTAGGTAGATTCAAGGATTCATGTGCGAGAGTCAAGGGGTGAGAGGCCTGAAGGTAGGTGGGAAGGCTTTAGTCTACAGGCTGGATGGACTTTGAGAAGGTTTCGAGCAGTGGTTTTGTGAGCAAAACTGTTTTGGTTTTTAAGGAACAAAGACATGTTAAAATGCAGAGCAGAGAAAGAGGAGATTAAGGCAGAGCAATCCATGGGTGGATATTGAAGTGTTACTTCTGCCAGAGAAGCCTGGAACCAGGGCAGGGAGAATGAATGGCTTTGGAGGGATATGGAAGGTTCTGTCTGCCTTTTTGAGTGTGGACAGTTGGGAGAATGTTGGTCTCAAGATTTCAACAGAGCAGTGAGGTGTGGTAATTCCCTCTTTGCTGAGAGGCTGAGGACTGACTGTCTTCTGTGCTGGGTTTGAGGTGGGGTAAGCCTGCTCTGAAAATGCTTAGTGGAGAGTAAAGGTGAGCCAGGAGAAGGTAGAGCTTCCCCAGGGGAGCTACAGATGTCCCACTTCCTGTTTGCAGTATCGGAATGAGCAGTTAGGTGGGAGGAGGAGCCCCTGGCAGGCGAGGTGCGCTCAGGAGGAATTTGAAGGAGGGAGTGGTTGGCAGGTCAAGCTGCACAGTTTTGAGGAGGGTGAAGCAATCACCATGGAGAAGCCTTCCAGGTTCACCCGTCCCCTCCTGCCTCCCACTCCTGTCCCACCCAGCTCCTCCCTGCTGTGGGTCCTTCCCAGTTTTGCCTACACAAGCAAAGATCTTCCATCACTTAGGGTCTGTCTTGTACCCATACCCTTCTGAACTGTACTTCTGTAGGCCTAGGGAGCAGAATCCACCAATAAACCAAGCTCAGAACCCTCAGGAAACCAGATTTTTTGAGCTCCCTGATGCCCTATGGGTGGGAGAAACATAGAGAGTACTGAAAGGAATCTTAGAAGCCCCTCCTTCCTCCACAGATACCCTGTACTGAGAGTTGAACCCAGGGTCTCAGGCATACCTGGCAAGTGCTCCACCAGAGAGCTGCACCCTCAATCCCTTTTTATTTTTTATCTTGAGACAGGGTCTTGTTAAGTTACACAAGCTGCTTCTAGCCTTGAACTTGTCATCTTCCTGCCTCTGCCTCCCGAGTCAGTGTTGTTGTTGTTGTTGTTAGGTGCTGTTGAGTTGGTATCCGACTCATAACGACCCTACATACAACAGGTGAAACACTATTGTCAGTGCTTCTCTGCTGTTCATAGGGTTTTCAATGGCGGGTGATTTTTGGGAGTGGGTTGCAGGGTCCTTCTCCCAAGCCTACAGCATCTGGTATTCCCAGGTGGCATCCCATCCAAGTACCTACCAGGCCCGACCCTGCTTAGCTTCTGAGATCTGATGGGATCCGATGCCACAGGGCTATGGTTCCAGGCTGCCCAAGTCAGTAGGATTATAATTATCTGCTACTGCACCTGGCAGAAGTATTGAGAGGAATCTTAGAAGTCTTAAGGAGAGTTATGTATGTTTGGCCTCTCAGCATTTTCTGTCAGGAGTTTTCTCCAAAAGTGCACATCATTAATTTTTTCTTATTTTTTTCTGGTACTAAGGATGAAATCCAGGACCTTGCCAATGTGAGACAAATGCCCTATGACTGGGCTGTATCTTAAGCCTGATTTTGGAATTGTTTTAACTAGAGAAAGTTGTTCCATGGAAGGTCTCAAATCTATGATTAAACAGATTGTATACTTTAATAAGCACATTTTTCCATGAAAAGTCTCATAATCTCTTTGGGTGTTCCAAAACCAGTTTTGTAGGCACACATCAAAAACTCTTGTAGCTTTAACAAAGGTGACAACAGATGCGCGGTATTATATAAAAATATTTTTCCTTTTCACCAAATATAACTTGGTGCTGTGTTTTAAACTTTGAAATGAGCTGTTTTTATTATGTTTTTTATGTACCTGGATATAGCCGTTGAAAATGGGAGGTAGAGAGGTGGCAGTGGTCCCAAGGCTGCCTGGAGTTTAGATGTCTGCAGTACCAAGAATATGCCAGCAGGTGGTAGCAGAGAATAGAAACTCACTTCATGCTTGATTTCCTTAGGCAGTGAGGCGACAATTTAGTGCAAATTTGTTTTCTTATAAGGAAATCAAGTCTCACAGGAACCCTACGTGCCTGTTCAAATGTAAATACTTATTGATAGAGTTGGATTTACTAGCAGGTTTCTCAAGTTCTTTCTACCCAAAGAGTGGTTAGCAGAGACTGTTGTCAGTAAGCACACTTGTGGAAAAGGTGGACTTCCAGGTGTCAATCCAGGTCTTTTGAATGAGGATCTCTCAGAGAAAGGCGTGTGACCTGTATGATTGCTACTATTTTTTACAAGCTCCACAGGTGGTTCTTCTCTATACTCTGAGTTGACCAGTGCATTCTTTCTACAGGAAAGGTGTTCCTAGGCCTTTGAGGATGCAGAGAAAAGAGCCCATGTGTTCTCACACTGACTTGCTTGCAAGGGCCAGGCAGGATGGTTTACAAGAGCCACGCAGGGTGGGCATCAGTCAAGGAGATGCATGGGGACCATCTGCCTTCTGAGTGTTACCTCCTGAGCTGCAGGTCGTTACTGGGTGTGTGTGTGGTGGGGGGCAAGGAGCTGCCATGGGTATAAGGAAGTGTGGCCTAGCTCTGCCAGACCTTTTTTTTTTTTTTTTTTTAAGAGAAACTGGAAGTCCATATCTGGTTTCCCAACTTCAACAGACTTCCAGACAAAACTTGTCTATAGATGGGAATCAGCGCATGAGCTGTGCTGTCTCCTTTAGGAACAGTGAGGAGTCCACATCTGTCATGGTGAAAGAACCTCATGGGCCATAGTGAGGGGAGGGTGCTGGGGACAGACGGAGTCATCAGTACTGCTCAGAGGGGTCATGCAGACTTCCCGAAGGAGAGTTCCCAAGGACACCAATAATTTTTGAGGAAAACCCAGCTCATTCATTTCTGTGGGTGGATTTTTCCTTCCCTTTGCTGTCCTGAAGGGGATCGTGCATATTGGACTTTTGTATGTCTCAGGACGCCAAAGTAGTGTTTCAAATTCTTAAGTGCTTCAACATTTTTAACTTATAAACAAATGATTCCAATAAGTAGAATTATTGTAAGTAAAATTATTCCTTGGTCAAGGGTTTATTTATTTTGTAATTGAGAGTTGAACCCTGGGCCTCACCCATACTTTGCAAGTACTCTACCACTGGGGTGCACCCCCAGCCCATTTTTTGCTTATTTATTTATTTGTTTATTTTTTATTTTGGCACTGGGGTGCAAAACCCAGAGCCTTATACATACTTTGCAAGTGCTCTACCACTGAGCTGTGTCCCCAGCCCATTTTTTACTTTTCATCTTGAGTCAGGGTCTCACTAAGTTACACAGGCTGCCTCTGGCCTCAAACTCGCAATCCTCTTGCCTCCCCAAGTCTCTGGGATCCTAGGCCTGTGCCCCTTTGCCTGGCACTCAAAAGTATTTAAATGAGTAAATTAGATGCACTGTGAATCCATCAACATATCTACTTTTGAGATAAACTGGAAACCTTGTTGAAATCTTTTAAGGCCCTAGAAACAGTCTTGGGAAACTTTGTTCATGCAAGTTATTTGAGGAAAACTGATTTCTTTACATTTCTGTTATTGGGAGTTTAATTCATTCCCAGCAGGGAGTTCTACAAGGCCATGTGCCATGGCTCCATTTGTTACACCTAAGTGTGTTTTCTCCTTTGAAATCATATGAAGTAAAGTATGGGGAAAAAAAAAAAAACAGTAAATGCACGTGGCACTGTGGGATTGGTTAGCTGTGATGCAAAGGTGACATACTTAAAAAGAGAAAGAAAGATGCAAATAAACAGAAACGTGAAAATATATAAAGAAGAAAATATTATCATAATTTAATATTGAAATGTTTCTGAAATAGGCTAGAGGGGCTGGGAATTCCACTTTGCAAAGTAAAACCTATGCCTGTGAGGGGAAAATATATTTTGTGTGTGTGTAGGTAGACATTTAGAATACAAGAACTCCTTTAATAGCTTCACTTGTATTAAACTTTGGAGTAATGGCTATGAAACACTGGGAAAGGCCTTTTGTAGCTATTTTAATATGTCCTTATTGAATTTGAATAGAATATGAATTTAAAAATTCATATTCTATTCAAATTTTATTGAGGTATAATTAACATATCATAGTTCACTTTTTAAAAGTGTACAATTCATTGTTTTTTCATAAATTCACAGAATTGTCCAGTCATCATCACAATTTAATTTTCAGAGTGTTTTCATCACCTCAAGAGAAATATTATAACCATTAGCAGTCACCTCCCATTTTCTCCTTCCTTAGCCAAGGACAAACACTGATCTACTTTTTGTTTTATGGGTTTGCAGTTATTCTGAACATTTGACATAAATGGAATCATATATGATATGTGGTCCTTGTGTTTGGCTTCTTTTACTCAGCCTATTTTCAGAGGTCATTCATCTTATAGCACGTGTTGCTGTTGTCAGGTGTATAGGTACCCTATTCCTTTTTGTTGCAGAATAATGTTGCTTTGTATGGTTATATCAAACTCTGTTTATTCATTCCTGAGTTGGTGGACATTGAGTTGTCCCCGCTGTTTGGCCAACATGAGTTATGCTGTTATGAGCCTTCATATACAAGGTTTTATGTGGAGATAGGTGTTCATTTTTCTTTTGGTGTATATATACTAGGAATAGAATTGTAGCTCTCTGTGCTTCTTAGAAATTATTGTTGACATGTGGATACAGAAAGACTACATTGTTGTTGACTTGTAGTAGGAATTCATCAATAATCATGGTGAGAATTCCTGCATAACAGGGCATCTGAACTCCATCCCTTAATAATAAACTTACACTGGACAGTAAAGCATGTCATAGGTACCAAGAGTATAACTATCAATTTGAAGTTCATGTGAAATAAGTAATGACTCTGACCTGTAACACAGACACACTATTTCCCAAAATGAATGTTTCCCACAGTGATGACTCTCATAGTAATTCACAGGGAGGTAAGCAGGTAATTGTTGAGACTTGTTAATGTGTGTGTGAAACATTTCTGAGAAAAAAAAAATCTTTTGACTCTTGAGAACCCATGATTATATTAAACATTTGAACTATACTTAAAATATCCTGATAATGGATTTTCCCATCCACTTATGACTAGTGTGATAGTTATTTCAAAACTCCTTGATCTGTAAAAAAATAATTTATGCACTAGACAGGACTGGATTGTTTTTCTCTTGGGGTATTTTCCTTAATGTCTGAAACAATATAAAATGGAATATGAATTTACAGACAAAATGTAATTTACTCTTTTTTTTTTCGGTACTCAGTTGAACCCAGCCCATGTTGCATGCTAGGCAAGTGCTGTACTACTGAGCCACACCCCAAGCTCCTTTTAAAAACTTTTTTATTTTGAGACAGAGTCTCACTAAGTTGTGTATTCTCCCTTTGGCCTTGAACTCAAGATCCTCCTGCCTCAGCCTCCTGAGTTGATGGGATTAGTGGTGAGTACCACAGTGTCTAGCTGCAATTTATTCTTTAGAAGCATTTTTTAAACAATAGAACAAAGTATAGCTGTAAAATGAGTATGGTTTTGTATGTGATATTTTCAGTGAATTTAACTGGCTACTGAAAAGGTTCAAGGGGTGTTTAATTTTTTCTTTTTTTGAGGCTGGGCCTCACTGTGTAGCCCAGGCTGGCCTTGAACTCTCATCCATCCTCCTGCCTCAGCCTCCCAAGTATTGGGATTACAGGCTTGTGGCACTCTACCCAGCTTGTCTTGGATTTTGCATCTTGAAACCTCACACATATGTTGCCAACCCTTTGAAGCAAATCTTCTTTTTTTGTTTTAGTTTTATTTAGTTCTTTCCCGTTGTATTTCACTTTTGGCTTATTAATAATTGTGGTTTAGAAAGAGTAACTTCAGACTGTAAGGTAAAAGTTGGTTATGGTAGGTGGAACTGAGCTGCTTCTCCTCGACTGCAAGTGGTTTAAACTTATTCTTTTCTTTCTCCTGGAAATACGAATGTAGCTTACATATGGCCTAATGATCACTAAGAACTTTGAGTGTTTGTAAAGATAGCTTGCTCTTAATTTTTTTGGGCTTCTCATTTTGCTGTCTGTTTTCCCCCTTCCCTCCTGGCTATTTGAGGACCTGCAGGCCTTTCCCAAGAGAGGGTGCCATGGGAGGTGTTGTTTACACTGGCCATTCTAAGATGAAGGTCTTGAGGGGGGCAGTGGCATAGGAGCAATGTTTAGACTTTTGATCACTGGGAGCCTTTTGGACTCCGTTTAGAATTTGGTGATCTGTGCAATTCTGGTTACCACAAACTTGGAAGACTGTGAGTTGGCTTTGGTTTTGCTATCAAATGATATTAGTATTGGCAAAAATAGTCCTAGTTTATTCCAGAATATTATGTAGTATGATGCCAAATCTTAATAGAGGCTGGTGACTGGAGAATTGTGTCCCTTAAAGCAATGTTATTTGCTGAATATACTATATCAGTTAACCAAGAACATGCTGCTATTCTGAAAGTTAACCGCATTTCACAGCCTTAAATGCCTAGGCTTAAAATGCTACTTTGAGCACACATTGCAAAACAGTTAGACTTTAAAGAGAAATATCCAAGGATTGCTTTAGTACTTTTTATATTCCTAGTGCTGCGTACCATGCCACTTGTGTGCATAGCAGGTTGTCATTAAATGATTTTCACTCCCAAAATGTCTTTTTTTTTTTGTAGTGCTAATTATCAAACCCAGGCCTTTGCACATGCTGGGCAAGTACTTTGCCACTGAGCTGCGTCCCCAGACCTCATTGAATGATTTTTGAAAGAATGAATAAGTGAAAACTTTCTTCATATCTTAGTTAAAATGAAGGCAGATTATTTATCTGGAAAGTTAAAGTCTAACATATTCATGAGGGGCTGGGATTTAGCTCAGTTGGTAAAGTGGTACTCTGCAGTCTCTGAGGTCCCAAGTTCAATAACCCAGCCCTGCAAAAAGGGGAGAAGGATGTGGCAATCCACTTCTGAGGCAATCCGGACAATCAGCCATTGAAAACCCTGTAAGGGTCGCTATGAGTGGGACATGACTCTACGGCACCTAACAACAACCACCTTACTGTCGCTCACTTTCCATGTGTACAGACTTGGGGAAGAGTTGCTGTGAAGATTAGGGGAGGTGGTACCCAAAACAGAGTAAGTGTAGACAGTCATCATCTGGGGCCCTGTTTATTAGCTTAAGGAACCGAGGCGTGGAGAAGTTACATTTATCTTCCTTGCCTGAGGAGTCTGCTACTCCCATCTCAGCCTCTCTGACCCCTAGATACTTTTTTGTGGCCCTGTGGAGGCACTGTGAGAGTCATTGAGAAGGGCAGCATCCATCCTCTTTGGAAGAACTGACTTCTCTAAGCTCTTTTCAGTAATTTTACTCTAGGAAAGGAAAGAGGAAGGAGAGACACTTGTTCTATTTAAATTGTGCTGTTATCTAATGTGTTTACTGTGTGCCATGGTCCTGATGTACATGCATTTTTGGCATGTCTAATCAAGAGATCTGTCAAAGTTATTGTATCATAAATAATGAGGTAGCTGTTTCATGGAATTCAGTATCAGGATTGGACCTACTTTGTAGCGTCAAGGAGGTGGTGTAATCGTTGCTTCCATAATGAATTTTAATGAAAGAGAGGAGAAGGGGTGTTTCAAATTCAGGGAGAGCTTTAGAGACAGACTGAAAAGGCTGCCAGCTCCTTGATGTGCACCAGCCCGGGGCTTCTTCCTGTGGAAACAATGCCCTGTGTGGGCATATCTCATTATAAGGTCACTTATTGCATGTGAATACTCAGTTGTCATCTTGAATGGAATATTAAGGTAGAACAATCTTTTGTGGATTATTTCACAATGTGAGTCCTTTGTACCACTGTGATTTCTAATTTTAAATGTTCCTTGGGATTCTTAAAAATTATTTTATTACTTGTGTCAAAATGATTGGCACAATGATGATATGGATCTCAAATATTATGCTCTAGTAGCTGATTGTCTGCAACCATAGCATCCTAGCATCTGATTCCACCTGACCTTGGAAGCTAAGCAGGGTCAACCTGGTTAGTCTTGGATGGGAGACCATCTGGGAATACCAGGTGCTGCAGGCTAGGGAGCAGGACCTGGGAGCCCACACCCAAAACAACCAGCCATGGAAAACTATGAATAGCAGAAAAGCACTGACAGTAGTGCCAGGCATGGTACAGTGTTGGGAGTGTTTTCACTGGCTGTATGTAGGATCTCTATGCGTTAGACTCATCTTCATGGCACCTAACAACAACAGGAGCTGATTAATCAATTATTAATGAACACTTTGGAATCAACTGTGAGCTGAGCTGAAGCCCATAGCCCCGTTTTTGTCTACTAACATCTTGCCATCTCTCCTCCTCCCTGTTTCTGCAGTACTGGAGGACTGAACCCAGAGCCTTGTGCACACCTTACAAGTGCTCTACTACTGCGCTGAATCCCCAGCCCCCTTTTTATTTTATCTTCAGTCAGGGTCTTGCTAAATTATGCAGGCCACCTCTGGCCTCAAATTTGCAATCCTCCTGCCTCCACCTCTTGGGTAGCAGGGATTAGAGGTGTGCACCACTGTGCTCTGCTCTCCCTATCCCCTTTTAAAACAAGCTCAAACAGGCACTATGCCTTTTGTACTGTGATTTGCTCAAAAATATGATAGGGAGTGCTTTGGGGATTCTAGACGCCTTTGAAATGGCTGCTTAAAAGGAATTGAAAGATTTTAAGGAGACAGTGCCTGCTGGCTTACATTAGTGGCTGTTTTGCTAATTACCAGTTTGGTATGAAGTGGTCTTTTGAGAAGTTCCTAGAGTGTTTGGGATTTAAGTCATGTGGATTATATGGTCAGAACTGGAGCTGAGCGATGGAGGTTTAGGGAAATGTGTTACTTACATTAGTGGGAAATCTTATCCAATGAGGGGATGAAAACAAAACCATCAACAAAACAGTAAAGTGTGAAGATAATTTCCATTTATTTATTAACACATTTCATAGCAAACGCAGTGGCCTTTTGGAAGTCTGTGAATAAATATATAATCATATATATTTAGCTGACACATGTTTTCTTCCACAAAATCTGCTCTTAAAAACTTCATATCAAGGGCTTCTCTGGAGGCTGCAGGTGGTCAGACAGGTTTGGCAGCTGTGTTCGTGCAGAATGTGCCCTGGCACCTGCTCCGCCCTTCATATGCTCCATTAGGCTGATTATGATTTCCCAGCAAGCATCTCTCACCCGAGAACATCACGCTAGGCCCTGTCTCTTCATGGCTTCCTTCCAGCGGGATGGCTGTTCAGCACATGGGGACACATGGCTGGAAGAAGCACAGCCTAGATTCAACTGTGTGGCCTTTTTATCTGGACTGGTCAAGATATTTTCACATACCCTTTGTGGGCTATAAAGACTAGGGCAAATATTTCTTTCCTTTTATAAATCAAGGGTCTTAATCAGACGTACCTAATGGGAGATGGGTCCAGCATTATACGCCACATCTTTTCATCTAATGTACATTGTTTCAGATTATTCCAGGTGACACTGATTTTATTTAACTGCATTTGGAAAATATGGAAAGGAGCAAGCAAGGGAGAGGAAAAATAATTGTATAGACTGAAAGGTGTGGCTATTTGGCTACATAGCGATCACTCCTGTTTGTGTTGACTTTTGATAACTTAAGTGGAAAACATGTGGCCTTTATTTAATTCTGATGAATCACAGCCTCATTATGTAAAATGTGTCACACCTTAAATAACTTAGTAATGAGTAAGGTTCAAAATTATTGAAAACAAAATGAGTAGTTGTTAAATTTTCCTGACATAAGGATAGGTCCATGTATTCATGTATGATTTAGGTTTTATCTTTTTTCCTCCTGTACTTGGGGGTTTAAACCAGGGCCTTGTGCGTATGTTGCGAACACTCTACCACTAAGCTGGACCATCAGGCTATTTTTGTATTTTTTATTTAGAGACAGGATCTTGCTAAGTTACGAATGCTGCCTCTGGCCTGGAACTCATGATCTTCCTGCCTCAGCCCCTTGAGTTGCTGGGATTACAGATGTGCACCAGTGCATCAGCCTCCTTATTTTTATTTATGTATTCATTTAACAAACTGCCTTTACTGTGTTTTGAGATCCTTTATAGATCTTTTTAATTTTTGCAATATTTTTGGGATACTGAACTAATTTGGTAGAATTTTATAATGTAACTCAATTTTATTAAGCAAAGGATGTTACTTCTTCCAAAACAGACATTTGTGGGTATTTTTGTTTTTGTTTGTTTTTTGAGACAGGGTCTCAAAAACATCCTGTAGCCCAGGATGATCTTGAACTTGCTTTGATCCTTCTCTCTGAGCCTTCCAAGTGCCGGGATTGTGGGCATGCCACCACACCCAGCTTGTCAGACATTTGTTTCTAAGATGAAGTTTTTTGTCTTCATTCCACTGATGGATAGTAACAGTTGGTATGTGGATAGAAAGTAAGAGCTAATAATGGCTAACCCTTGTGAATGATTCTGAATCAAGCAAGTGCTAAGTGTTTCCTGTGTTATTTTCATTCTCAGCCTTGATGCAAGACAGATAATTTTAGTCTTCATTTCATAGGTGAGAAAATTGAGAGGTTAAGCAACTTTTCCAGTTCCTGGTAGAAAGTAGCAGAGCACTGAATCAAACACGAGCCCCAGGCCCTGTTCTGGCCTTACTTGGGCAACTGGAGATGTCAGTTTGTGACGTTAAAGAATGCACCTCAAGATGGCCTCTTAGACTAGTACAAATTTACGATTTCTTTTTTGGTCTAAAACTCTTGGAGATTTTTTTTGTATTTTGTTTTAATTCTTTAGGAAGGGTCTTAAGTGAGTTTATGCTTACATGGATATAAAATTGCTAATTAAAAGTTAATCAGAGTATATGCAGTATAATTATTTCCTAATATTCCTAATGGGCTGGGATTTAGCTCAGTTGGTAGAGTGCTGCGCTGCAGTCTCTGAGGTCCCGAGTTCGATTCCTAGCACTGCAAAAATGGGAGAAGGGCCTGGCAATCCACTCCCAAGGCAATCCCGAAACAGTCAGCTATTGAAAACCCTATGAGGGTCGCTATGAGTCGGATACTAACTGGATGGCACCTAACAACAACAACAACAACAACAACAATATTCCTAATTAAGATGGGAGAAGGACCTGGCAATCCACTTCCAAGGTAATCCCAAAACAGTCAGTCATTGAAAACCCTGTGAGGGTCACTATGAGTCGGATACCGACTTAACGACACCTAACAACAACAACAACAACAACAACAACAATATTCCTAATATTATTTCCTAATTTCATAAAAATCTGTTGTTAAACTATAAATATCTAGAGAAACTTAAAGCATGTAAAGAGAATTTTCATTATTTGAAAGTTTAGAGTGCAATATTTGTCTGTTTCTCATACACAGACACTGATATATAAGGTATGTGTTAAGACAGTGCATTTCTTTTAGTGAGGAAGTTGAAAAAATTAGTGAACATTTTTTATTTCCTGCATTATCATTTATATCCTTAATGGTGGAGGACTAATAGTGAAGGCATCTTGCATTAGATTTAAAAAACCTAAACAGATTAAAGATAAATTTTTTAGTTTATAAACACGTTAGTGTCTGATCTAGTTGAATTACTCTTTTATTGAGAAAGTACCTGTAAAATACTGTAGGATTTTGGTGTCTGTTGCATTTAAGGGTTGTGTGGATTGCTTAAGTGATGAGAAAAAATTACCTTGCATAAAAATTGATGTCTTCCTCTCTCTTTCTCCTTTGTTATTGTTGTTAGGTGCCATTGAGTTGATCCGACTCATAGTGACCATATGTACAACAGATGAAACACTATTGTCGTGCGTCTTAGCTATTCATAGGGTTTTCAATGGCTGATTGTTTTTTGGGAGTGGGTTGCTAGGTCCTTCTCCGAAGCCTACAGCACCTGTTGTTCCCATGTGGTCTCCCATCCAAGTACTAGCCAGGTTGGACCCTGTTTACCTTCTGAGATCTGATGGGATTGGATGCCACAATGGTACAGCTGCAGGTCTTTCTCCTTTACATGTAAGAAATATAGGAGATTGGCCTAAATCAGATTTATTCTGACTTCTTTATTCCTCTTTCTGTAGTAATTTGTGTACTTATTACACAAGAAACACCTGTGATTGTTAAAGAATATATATATATATAAGCAAAAAATATTGAAAAGAGCTATGATTTCACCACTTAGAAATAATTATTGTATATATATTTACTCTATATTTATATGATACAGTCGTGGAGTTACAAAAAATGAGATCATATTGTGTATTGTTTCATAAACTCCTTTTTAATTAATATATTAAGGATCTTTGGCAAGAAATAAGTCCACTTTCATGATACGAGTAAATTTTATTTAATTCCTGCCCCCCAGTGTCAGGGGTTAAACTCATGGCTTTGCTCTTGGTAGGCAATTGCTCTACCACTGAGCTGCGCGCCCAACCCCCCTTTTATGTTTTATTTGGAGACACGGTCTCACTAAGTTGCACAGGCTACCTCTAGTGTTAAACCTGGAATCCTTCTGCCTCAGCCTCTTGAATAGTTGAGGTTTCAGGCATGTGCCACATCACCTGGCTTAAATTTTGTGTAGTTTTATGGATATATCATAATTTAGCCAATTTCCCATTGCTTGGCACTTAAGATGTTTGTAATTTTTGCTATTTATTATAAAATGCTGTGCTTGTACGAAAATGCTTGTCCTATTGTCTAAGTATAAATTTGTAGATCTGCTCATCCTTGACCTGAGATAGTGGAGATTTAATACTTCTGATACATAACACAAACTGCCTTCTAAGAATAGAGGTATAATTTTATTACTTGAAGTAATATAGAAAGCATGCCTGATTCCCATATCCTGAAAATATAGACTATTATTAAAAATCTTTATTTTTTTCTGTTTTATTTATAAATATAGCATAAATGAAGTTTGGTCTTTTATCATTATTTAGATTTAGGAAGGTATATAAGAGTACATCGATATTTCGACATGAAGGGGAGCCTGAAATCATATGATGATCTGGTTTTCCTGTAGTCTTTGAGGAGATGAGCTCTTCTGAGTCCCTCTGCATTCATTATTTTTACTTTCTTAAATAATGTTCTGAATGTAACTCAGCTTTGTCTATATATTCCGGAGGTGTTTCTTTGATGGTTAATTACTGGAGTGTTATTGGGTGGTAACTTCAGAGTCAATACATGTCGTGGGGTTAAGGATGTACTGTATTTGAATCATGGGTTTAAGGATGTACTGTTTAGCTTTCCTCGGGTATTTGATTGTACAACAGCTCAGCCTTTATAACACATAAGCAGGTGACTATTTTCCCTGTTTCAAATGAGCAGACTGCTTTAAGAACATAGTGCTGTCAGTGGAAGTGGGATTTGAATTTACTTTGTCAGACTGGAACCCTTTCTCTTTTGTCACTTGCTACATCCTGCACTCTCGACTGGCCCATCCATTGCAGTGACTGTCACTCTTCCCTGCTCTTCTGGTGTCTGTAAGACACACCCTTTCTTTCTTCTAAATTGCTGCTATTCATCTATGCTGATTTGAAAGTGTAATCTCTAAATTGTACCAGTGGCTCTAAGGGGCTTTGCTGTGACTTTGATATTTGCATTGGGTGTTTTGGGCCTTGCTCTTAGGCTTTGAATAAGAGTTTTCAGAGGGTTGTCACCATGTTTTCTGTAGTTGTGATCTGCCTACACTTTCAGTTTGCTTCTGATCTATTTGGGGCACATTCTAGAGTTTGAGCTGCATAGATTATGTGAGATAATCCACGGGCCCACCACTCAAGGCCATTCCCAAAGGAGCCTACCATTCTGTTTAGATATGGTTTATTATGCTTTTAAAAACTTTTTAAAAATTCCGTTTTACTTCTGTAGTTGCAAGCTCCTTAAGAGAAGAGCTGCCTGCCTTTTTGCTGTTTTTTAATCTTCACTCAGTTTCCAGGGGGCCTGGGCTTTAGCTCAGTTGGTAGAGTGCTGCTCTGCACTGTGTGAGGCCTGAGGTTCAATCCCCAGCACCACACAAACAGGAGAACACACCTGGCAATCTACTCCTGAAAAAAATCTCCAAATAACCAGCCACTGAAAACCCCATGAATAGCAGAGAAGCACTGACATAGTGCTGGGTAGGGCAGTGTCGGGGAGTGTTTTCGTTCTGTTGTACACAGGGTTGCTATGAGTTGGACCCAACTCAACAGCACTTAATGACAACAGTTACCAGGAGGTGGCTGTAATAGAGACACTCAGCACATGTTTAATTCGTATGGCTGTGCAGACCTCCTATATTGATTAATGCTGCTTATGGGAAAACATCTACTTCTTCCTGGGTTTGTGTCACCTCCTGGCCTAGGCTCTTATCCATATTTACAGAACCAATTTATGAGAAATTAACTTATTAACTTTCTCCTTTCCTCTGCCCATATATATGTATGTGTATGTGTGTGTGTGTGTGTGTGTGTGTGTGTGTGTGTGTGTGTGTGTGTGTGTATATATATATATATGTTTGTTTATGTATTTATTTAGAGACAGGGCTTGGTATGTTGCCCAGGCTGATCTGGAACTGCTCGGCTCAGGCCATCCTCCTGTCTCAGCTGCCCAAGGGCTGGGATTGTAGACATGTGCCCCCATGTCTTGATAACTTTAATTCTTTTTTTTTTTTTTTTTTTTTTTTGGTGGTACTGGGGTTGAACCCCGGGCCTCGCGCTTGCATTCTTTGCAAGTGCTGGACCACTGAGCTGCACATCAAGCCCATTTTTTTACTTCTTGAGACAGGGTCTTGCTAAATTACACAGACTGCCTCTGGTTTCAAACTTGCAATCCTCCTGCTTCCACCTCCGGATTCGCTGGGGTTACAGGCATGCACCACTGCACCCGGCGCTAACTTTTATTCTAAAAGCAGCCAATACTTTGTGAGTAAACATATCTGGTATCTAGTTATAGCAACACTGGGGAGAGATGCAGGTAGATGGAAAAGCCAGCAGTGGTGAGAGAGGATGGCAGAGCCTGGTGGATGTTGTATTACAGTATGCCAGAGACCTGTAGTGGACCTGGGATTTAGGATTGTTGTTGTTGTTAGGTGCCGTCCAGTCGGTATCCGACTCATAGCGACCCTCATAGGGTTTTCAATGGCTGACTGTTTCGGGACTGCCTTGGGAGTGGATTGCCAGGTCCTTCTCCCATGGGATTTAGGATTAGTGATTTTTAAATTCAGGATTGTAGAAACATATTTCTCTTGGAAGTGGCAGATGGAACAGGGACTCTTGCTCCTAGGTGATGGATACATGTCTGGGGTAGCTGGTGTTATTACTTTTGGCTCCCTGCCCTCCCACTGGGCTGAGGACCCAGGCCCAGGAGTTGTTCTTGGAGTTTCTTTTTCCTATGGTGGCCTCCTTTTCTCTGCTACTACATCCCATAGAATCCCGTTTCTTATCTCTGCCATTCCACCCTCTAGAGACCAAATCAAGTCATTTTTCCTAGAGGTTTCTTAGATCATTGGTGCTGGTAACTGGAGGTGGCCTGTCATACATATCAGCTTTAAGTTGGGAATTGTTTAAAATATTTTTCATCTTACTGTCTCCCTTTTACTCTTCTCTGATAGGATTTGAAAGTCTTCTCCTTAGAGTGTTTCAACAAATAGCTCTTTGCACCAAGTAACATATTAGGGAGCTACATGAATTAATTGAAGGATAATCACCTGTCTGCCACTTAGCTTTGTAATGAAACTTGAGGAATTTAAAGATAGACTCAAACTAATGATATGCATATGTGATATTTCAAGTTTATATCTTAAGCTGTTTTTATTTACTCTTGCTAGTTTTTTTAAAAGTAGAAATATGCTAGAAATTTCTAACTTTTATCATCCAATAAAATGATTACATTACAGAATACACTCACTGTGGTTTTTTCTGTATCTGTTCATACTAAAACAATGTAACAGAATAGTACATAATTTCAAACAAGGAAGAGTTTTTGATGATATATGCAAATCATTCAGGTAATACATTAAGTGCATATTAATTAATACTGAATTTGACTTCTGTGTTATCTCTGTATAAGACACAATTAACACCCAAATCTGTCTTTCAGGCAGTCACAGAGAAGAATTTTGAAACAAAGGATTTTCGAGCCTCCCTAGAAAATGGTGTTCTGTTGTGTGAGTAAGTATTTAAAGCATTTAAAAGTAATTCAGCAGCAAAGATATATGTGGGTGTGGGTGTTATGAGATGTCTTCACCCCCTCCCCACAGCCTTCGTAGTCACAGATGTGTTCTTGGTCACAGGTGAGATTTGATCCCTGCAAGTTGATACCCAAACAGTGTGAGACAGTAGGAAGGGGTTATCAATCTCATTATCTAAAGATGGTGTTTGTAAGATATATATTATTTTAAATTAGTAACCAAATTCTGTTGTTACTTGATGTGCCAGTAGGCATGGTAGTTGAGGAAGAAGGCTTATTACATTTCACTCCCTATAATTTATACTGAATATGCTAACATATAGAATTGCCTGGTTTTGAAGTTAATATAACACTCCTTTTTCTCATCAGTAAAGCATGATAATTTGAGTAGCAAATTTTTCTTTTAAGCTTTGAGTGGAGTCGTTATATTACCCAAATCAACTTGAGTCATGGACCATTCATTCACTCATTAGGTGTTACTGAGATTCACATTCCAGGCTGTGGTTACCATAAGTGAAATAGTCTGGTGCCATGGTTAATGGTATGAGGCCTACTTTGTATGTTTAGTGTAGTGTTTGGTTCTCCAGTGGTTGCCTAGTATAGTTAGCCAGGTAAGTGATGTGACCTTTGGGGGTAAGAGGCAGGTAGGTGTGTGAGGCAAATGGATGAAATCCTGGAGGAAGGCACAGATTGAGGAAGAGAGCAGATAAATTATAAGAATGTACTTGAGTACCCACCCACATTTTTTAAAAGCACTTAATGATTCCAGTGTAGGTACTTATCATGTAAGTATTTATGGAATCTATCCACATGTAAGCACTGGGAGTATGCATACTAGTACTTAGATGATTTTGATTCTCTTTTTGAAAGATGTTTGCAATAAAGATTTAGTCAAAAGGTTAGATTCCTTGTTCCATTACTTTTGGATATTTGAACATGTTACTTAACTTTTGTTTACATTTGAGCAAGTAACTTAACATTTGAGTCTAATTTTTTATCTGTAAGTTAGACATCAGGGTATCTGATCTGATTGATTTACAGGGTTGCTGAATTCAATAATACATATATGAAATTTTTTATAAACTATCAAACTCTATGTATAAAGTGAAAGTTATTGGTATGAAGATGGCCATGTAAATCTGCTCCCTTGGCAGGTGTTTAAACTCTTTTTGTTTACAATATCATTAATTTGTTCTATATGAAGTTGCTGGTGTTCAACCATTTATAACCTACAGAAATGTCCATTTCACGTGGATTCACCTAATATATACTAAGACAGGCATATGAAAAAGGGCCATGAATAAAGTGTGAAAGGATATTTCTAGTCCTCTTCCAATGTTGCACGCAGAGTTGTTGTAGAATAATGTTTAAATTCAACAGCCGTAGCACTGTTGCAGCAGAAGGACATAGCAATCCACTCCTGAGGCAACCCCAAAACAGCCATTGAAAACCCTATGAGGGTCACTATGAGTCGGACTCGACTCTACGGCACCTAACAGCAACAGCTGCACTGTTGCGTCTGATCCCGTCGGATCTTTGAAGCTAAGCAAGGTCTGACCTGGTTCGTACTTAGATGAGAGACCGTCTGGGAACACCAGGTGCTGTAGGCATGGGAGGACCAGGCAACCCACTCCCAAAAAAGCAATCAGCCATTGAAAACCCTATAAATAGCAGAGAAGCACTAACAATACTGTTTGGTCTGTTGTACATAGGGTTGCTATGAGTCACACACCAACTTGATGGCAACTAACAACAACAACAACAACAACAACAACAACAACAGCATGGTGTGCCCAGTTGGTCATTGAGGGGAAATTATCTTGATTTGAAAATTGTGTGATTTAAACATGTTTTCATGTGTTCAGAAGATGAGAGAGGGGAGAAATGCCTGTTAGCAAAGGGCATGTGATCTGCAAACTACCTTTCCTATGGTAAGGGCTACTTAGAGGTTTGCAGGAAAACAACTTGGTCAATTTTAAGCCCCTATCTTTTTAACTCCTGCCTTCTGGATAGGAGTTAGGTGGCATTGTATGGGAAGTGTGCCTGTGAGACATGGAATTCTTGGTAGAGTTGCAAGAGCATGGGGCTCAAATACATGATTTGTTCAAAGAAGGCATTTTGTGGGTTAGTATTTCCAGTAATAAACTACTGCTCAAAATGTCTTAGGAACCCCACATTTTGGGGCATTGCCTCCATAAATAGGCAATTAAATGTATTTGGTAGTGGTACCTCATTTTGATTTAATTGCAGTTTATGTACTAGCCTGGGTTCTGAGTGATATGAAATGATTACCTAGGCTGAAAGGATGAACATATTTTTATGAGTGATGATATTCAGAGTTGATTAAAGGAAAACTGTTTTACCCCAAAGTAGTACATTAGAACAAACATATAATTTCTGTCTTAATGGTGACAGCAAACATTTTGGATGCATGCATTGTTGTTAGATGTCAAGTTAGGTCTGACTTGTAGAGACTCTATGTACAACAGAATGAAACACTCCCTGACAACAATGCCATGCCTGGTACTATTGTCAGTGCTTCTCTGTTGTTCATAGGATTTTCCATGGCTGATTGTTTCGGGATTGCTTCCAGAATGGATTGCCACGTCTTTCTCCCATTTTTGTGGTGCTAAAGATCAAACCAAGGGCCTCAGAGCACAGAGCAGCACTCTGCCAATGGAGCTAAACCCCAGCCCTGGGTGCATGCATATGTAATATATAGTACATATTTTAATAAAGTCACTTTAATACATAAACTTACAAAAGCTCATCCTTAGATTCTTTCTGAATTGGAAAAACACAACTTTGTGGTTTTATGCATAACCGTATAGGTCTCATCTGTGTGTTTAGTACATAGTATTCTTTAAGTGAGTGTTTGCCAAATGTTACTTAATACTAAGTCATGGCAATCAGCAATTGTGTATCTTACTGTGGGATACCAAAATACTGCAATACTATGTGCACATTGCTGCGTATAGTATTGAGAAAACTTTTCTCTCACTGTGAGTCACATTGTTTACAGCCATTGGTCAGTAAAAAGACATGAGTGTTGAAAAAAAATTCCAAGTAACTAAATTGCTTATAAATCTGTAACTGAAGAAAGCCTAGGTGGTTGGTCTACGGAATGATGAAGCCAGCACCACTGTTTGCAGCCACATCCTCCTGAGTTATGAATAATGCCTACAAGCTTGATAAAACCAGCTGTTCAGAGGCCTGAGCTTATTGACTCTGACTTTTAAATTAATGGTGAATATATTAAGCTATCTTTAACAATTTTTTTTTATCCATTAGACATCTCAGTTTTTAGCCAAAATAAGATTAGGATTTATTTATTATTTTTTTTATTTTTTGGTACTGGGACATTGAACCCAGGGTCTCATGCTTGCTTTGCAAGCACTCTACCACTGAGCTACACTGCCATTTTTTACTCTTTAGTTTGAGACAGGGTCTTTGTAAATTATAGAGGCTGCCTCTGTCCTCAAACTTGTGATCCTCCTGACACCACCTCTCAAATTGCTGGGATTACAGGCGTGCACCACTGTGACTGGTTTAGTTTTGTTGTTGTTGTTAGGTACCATTGAGTGGGGTCTGACTCCTCCTAGGGTTTTCAGTGGCTGATTGTTTTCAGGATTGCTTTGAGAGTGGATTGCCACCTCCTTCTCCCGTTTTTTGCAGTATTGGGGATTGAGCCTAGGGCCTCGGAGAGGTCAGAGCAGCACTCTACCAACTGGGCTAAACTCTAGCCCCTGGCTCGGATTAGGATGTTTTTAGAATTCCCAGGCATGGTGGTGCATGTCCTTAGTCCCAGTAATTGGGGGGGCTGAGGCAGGAGGATTGTGAGTTCAGGGCCAGCCTAAACTATTGTGAATTCCAGGACAGTCTGGGTTACATAATGAGACTGTTTCAAAAAAACTCCACTCCCCCCAAGAAAATAACAACAACAACAGCAACAATAACAACAACTCTATTCAGTTTTCTTATAGGGGAAAGCTGATTTCTATTTGGCTCTCTGCTAAGACTGTATTTCTTGTCCTAT